>CAUYON010175158.1:0-10112 GCA_963573935.1 Arctocebus calabarensis
GTAGTCCCAGCTACTTGGGAGGCAGAGGCAGGAGACTCGCTTGAGCCCAGGAATTGGAGGTTGCTGTGAGCTGTGATGCCACAGCACTCTATCCAGGGTGACAGCTTGAGGCTCTGTCTCAAAAAAAAAAAAAAAAAAAGATTCAGACAGTGGAGTATGTGGGGTAGGGAGAGCATGTGCACAAGGGGACAGTACCTGTAAAAACAAGGCTGGAGATGAAGGGAAGGAGCTGAAACTAGATTAGACTAGAGAGGAAAGCTGGGGCCAGTCATAGAGGGCCTTGCAGGCACCCTATTACTGAGGCTAGATTTTATCCTGAGGGCTGTGGGATATCCTTAATGGGTTTTTAGGGGCCAGCGGGGTGTGTGTTATCTTCAGATCTGCATTTTACAAACAGCACTCAGTAAGTGCCTCTCTACTGATTCTGAGTGAACTTTTATACCATATTCAAACAGTACGTCTTTTTTTTTTTTTTTCTGGAGACAGAGCCTCGAGCTGTCACCCTGGATAGAGTGCCGTGGAATCACAGCTCACAGCAACCTCCAATTCCTGAGCTCAATCGAGTCTCCTGCCTCTGCCTCCCAAGTAGCTGGGACTACAGGCGCCCGCCACAACATCTGGCCATTTTTTGGTTGCAGCCGTCATTGTTGTTTGGTGGGTCCAGGCTGGATTCGAACCCACCAGCTCAGGTGTATGTGGCTAGCGCCTTAGCCCGTTGAGCCACAGGCGCCAAGCCCAAACGGTATGTCTTAATCTATCTTTTGATAAACCATCCTTAGGATAACCTACTTAAGTCATCCTAAGCTTGTTCCGTATCTCTAAAAAAATCAGAGCTACAGGAAACACTAAGAAAGTAGTGGCCACTTTCAAAAGACTCCTGCTCACTCTGGAGTCCCAATGAAACTGAGAAGCAACCCTAGGTCCCTGCACTGTCCTCGTACCAGTGCCAAGTTCTGCCTGCCCTGCTGTATGGAGTGGCCTGCTCTATATCTTATTTATTTATTTATTTATTTATTTAGAGACAGCGCCTCACTCTGTTGCCCCAGGTAGAGAGCCATGGTATTATCATAGCTCACAGAAACTTCAAATTCTTTGGGCTCAAGCGATCCTCATGCCTCAAATTCCTAAGTGGCTGAGACTTTAGGCACCTGCCACAAGGCTTCCCAAAGTGATAATTTTCCTATTTCAAGCAGAGATGAGGGTTCTCTAGCTCAGGCTGGTCTCGAACTCCTAAGCTCAAGCAATCTATCCTCCTATCCTCCTCAGCCTCCCAGAGTGTTAGGATTACAGGTGTGAGCCACTGCCCCCAGTCTCCTCTACCTTTTATAATGGATCTTGACCACCCCCAATACACTCTTCCTCCAAAAATTCTTCTACCCTCCAACATCAGAGACTCAAACCTAAACCCTTTGGTATAACTATAAAGGATGTAGGAGTAAAGATAATGAGAGCTGAAAAACAATAAACCAAACAAGGACAAGGGACAGGGAGAAGAGAGGAGAAGCTTCTCTCTAGGACCCACAGAAACCAAGTGAGTACACATTTTCCCTTTGAGAATTACTTTTAAAAACTATCTGAAGGGGCTCAGCGCCTGTGGCTCAGCAGGCTAAGGCGCCAGCCACGTACACCTGAGCTGGCAGGTTCACATCCAGCCCGGCCGACAAACAACAATGACGACTGCAACCAAAAAAAAAAAAAAAAAAAAAAATGGCCAGGCATTGCGGTGGGGGCCTGTAGTCCCAGCTACTTGGGAGGCAGAGGCAGGAGACTCGCTTGAGCCCAGGAATTGGAGGTTGCTGTGAGCTGTGATGCCACAGCACTTTATCCAGGATAACAGCTTGAGGCTCTGTCTCAAGAAAAAAAAAAAAACTACCTGAAGGCTGGGCACAGTAGCTCACACCTATATCTTAAAACACTTCTGGTTAGAATGCCTTTCAATGGTGAATCTAGGACAACATTAAACTTCTAAAGAATTGTAGGTCTCTTCAGCAAAATAAATCTAATTAGAACTCTCCCAAAGTGGAGAGTACAGGATACATAGTACACTCATGTGAGTTTTATAAGCATTAATACCCCATTTAAATGGAAAAAAATTAAGGCAAGAAGCTGTAAATGACACTACTCTAAGGATACTTAGTAGAACAAAGGTGACCCCTCAGCCATGCAGGCTGACTTAAACCAGACAAGGTGGTGCTTTCTGCAGGACGACTCACTGAGACAAAGAGATCCTTAATTTGGGCTTGATTGACCATGAACCTAAAAGGCAGACTGGTCCGAAGCTTCTGGGAACCACTCTTCCAGATCCCACACTACATGCTGTACAGAAGGCACACCCAGAAGAAATAAAACAGAACACTGTTCCACCTTCCTGACAGTGTCAGGGGCACTAGGAATAACTGTGTGGCTTTCTCAAGTGCTCCAAACTTCCTACATTTACAGTTGAGACACAGAGGCAAACAACAAAGTGCTACCAGACTGAAAAGGAAGAAAAACCCATTAATCCCAAGTCACATCTTTGCCAGGTCCTACTACCTATGAAGAATGGAGCAAGGTTACCTATTGGCAAATTCCTTTTTTTTTTTTTTTTTTGAGACAGTCTCACTCTGTCACCCTCAGTATAGTGCCATGGCATCACAGCTCACAGCAACCTCAATCTCTTGGGCTCAGGTGATCCTCTTGCCTCAGCCTCCCAAGCAGCTGAAACTATAGGCACCCGCCACAATGCCTGCCTGATTTTCCTATTTTTAGTAGACACAAGGTCTCATTCTTTTTTTTTTTTAGAGACAGAGTCTCACTATATCATCCTCAGTAGAGTGCTGTGGCATCACACAGCTCACAGCAACCTCCAACTCCTGGGCTTAGATGATTCTCTTGCCTCAGCCTCCCGAGGAGCTGGGACTACAGGCACCCACCACAACGCCCGGCTATTTTTCTGTTTTGCAGTTCGGCTGAGGCTTCATTCTTGCTCAGGCTAGTCTCAAACTCCTGAGCTCAAGCAATCAACCCACCTCAGTATCCCAGAGTGCTAGGATTACAGGTGTGAGTTACCACACCTGGCCCATTCGCAAATTCTTTTTTTTTTTTGAGACAGAGCCTCAAGCTGTCACCCTGGAGAGAGTGCCTTGGCATCACAGCTCACAGCAACTTCCAATTCCTGGGCTCAAGCGAGTCTCCTACCTCCACCTCCCAAGTAGCTGGGACTACAGGCGCCTGCCACAACGCCTGGCCATTTTTTTTTTTTTTTTTTTTGGTTGCAGCTGTCATTGTTGCTTAGTGGGCCCAGGCTGGATTTGAACCTGCCAGCTCAGGTGTACATGGCTGGCGCCTTAGCCCATTGAGCCACAGGCGCCGAGCCCCATTTGCAAATTCTTAATGAATAAATAAAATCAAACCAAAACTCCAAACATTAAATACCATCTGAAAATGGGGCCAAGAAGTGAGGTAGCTGCCACAAAATTCCTGTTCAGAGATTTCATTCTGAAATGGAATATGTGGCTCTCTACATCCTCCCCGCTCCTTACTGGGGTGGTCACTGGGTCCCCACCCTATTAATAGCAATGCTATGACCCAACACCCTCTGGAGGGTTTAGCAAATGGGCCTGGGACCTGGAATCAGCACCACTCACGTTCACCTGCTTTCCATCGCCCATGGCGATTCACCCCCTCAACTTGCTTCTGAGTTGTGACCAACCTGTCTAAGAACTGCATCTGCTCTCGAGCAGAGCTTCTCAAACTTTGAAAGTAGACATGAATCTTTGGTAAGCTCTGATTCTGCAGGTCTGGGCTGGGCCCGAAATACTGCACTTCTATAAGCTCTTAAGCCAACGCCCATCCTGCCTGTCCACAGACCACTGATGCTTCTCACATCTGCAAAAAGTGAAGGTCCTTGCGCACAGCTGCCTTTCTCCCCTTACCAGTCTTTGGCCCTACCCTGCCTCACCCTCCTCATTCCCACTGCAAATACTGTCAAGTCTCACAGTAATTCTGGAGGGAAACAGCAATCAAGGAAAACTTGGAAATCATTTACATTTGGTGTTGGAACATGTTGTTTTCTTTCTTTCTTTCTTTTTTCTTTTTTTGGGAGATAGTTTTACCTTGTCACCCTTGGTAGAGTGCTATGGCGTCACAGCTCACAGCAATCTCAAATTCTTGGGCTTAAGTAATTCTTTTGCCTCAGCCTCCCAAGTAGCAAGGACTACAGGTGTCCACCACAGGCTAATTTTAGAGAGGAGGTCTAGATCTGGCTCAGGCTGGTCTTGAACCTGTAAGCTCAGGCAACATACCCACCTCAGCCTCCCAGAGTGCTAGGATTACAGGTGTCAGCAATTACACCCAGCCAGGGAACATGGTTTTTTTCAACATAATTTTCCTAGCCACACAAACAGGAATTTGGCCACCTATGTGTCCAGAATCATAATGCAAACACTTCAGAAACTTTTGGTCAACCACAAGCACTGAAGGTACTCACCGAGGTTGGCTATCACTCAGTCTTGGCAAGTACCTCTAACTCTGCTATTTAGACATTCTGCCTGTCTTACCACTTTAAGAGTTTATTATAGCTTTTTTTAAGGGGTGCTGACAAATCCTACATATAGTCTTTCAGGTGTTGAACCATTACTATTAAGCAGAATGTAAAATTTAGTAAGCATATACTGGCTGAGAGATAAAGGGAAGGGGCAGGATTAAACATTTGTCTAGACAAACAAGATAGTCCCTCTATAAACCTACATGGGAAGACAAACCTCTGGGCAGATATCTCAAACTGTCATGTGCCAATACATGAGGGACTAAAAGGATCATTATGTGTTCTCAGTGTGTGCTGCTGTGAAATGATAAGATGTCTGAACAACAGTCTTTTCTTTGCTGCATTTAAAGGACTCTCCTCTAAAAATAAACACCAAGGAACTCCAGGATCCTATTGCCTTCCTCCATAAATTCAGGGTAGAACTCCCACGGAATCATAGCTGAGGCATGTCCCTTGCCCTCACCTGGGGAAGAAAGTACCTACATACCTAGTTTGGGGACAGGCTGCGTATCCCAGAACTGGTAGCTTCGCTTGCTAGCCTCCTCCATGGTTTTGGCAGGTCCCTGACCCACTGAGAACAGCTCAATGGCCTTCTGTATTTCCTGGATCCTCTCTGCTGGCAAGGAGTTCATCTGGGCAAGACAAATTTGGGGAGAGAAAAAGACCATTATGTTAGTAAGACTTTTGATTAATTACAAGTTCAAGAGTTAAGGGGTACAAATCAAAGAAGGGGATTTGGTTATCCTGTCCTAATCCTAGAGGTCATATATTATATGACAACTGGAAAAAGAGTGAATGACCACAGAACTCAGAATTCGTATATGATGAATGGGTGCTGCCTACAGGGTTTCTCCCTTTATTCATCTTGTATTACTTGATACAAAATTTCAAACAATGCACAGATGTGTAACACATATACCCAACAATCCCATCTCTCAAATGCTACATATAATCCTATCATCAATAGTGTTCACTTGGGAGGATGAGAGGAGGCAAACATAATGTCAGGGATTTTTGCCTCCAAGTTCCAAATGTACACATCCACCTTTCAAAAATAAAATAGGGGCCTTGACGCCTGTGGCTCAAGCGGCTAAGGCGCCAGCCACATACACCTGAGCTGGCGGGTTTGAATCTAGCCCGGGCCCCCCAAACAATGACAGCTACAACCAAAAAATAGTCGGGCGTTGTGGTGGGTGCCTGTAGTCCCAAGTCCCGGCAACTTGGGAGGTGGAGGCAGGAGAATAGCTTGAGCCCAGGAGTTGAAAGTTGCTGTGAGCTGTGATGCCACAGCACTCTACCCAGGGTGACAGCTTGAGGCTCTATCTCAAAAATAAATAAATAAAATAAAAATAAAATAGGATTGTATAATACTATTCTACAAACTGCTTTTTATTATATTTTTTCTGAAACAGAGTCTCAAGCTGTTGCCCAGGGTAGAGTGCTGTGGTGTCATAGCTCACAGCAACCTCTAACTCTTGGGCTCAAGAGATTCTCTTGCCTTAGTTTTTCATTTTTAGTAGAGACCGGGTCTCGCTCTTACTCAAACTGGTCTCAAACTTCTGAGCTGCAGCAGTCTACCCGCTTGGACCTCCCGGAGGGTTGGATTTTAGGCATGAGCTACACTGTGCCCGGTGCACAAACTGCTCTTTAAACACTGAATCTTACACACCTTTCCTGGTGAGAACATGTAGACCTGCCCATTCTAACAACCAAGTCCACTATACGTACGGATCACAGCATATTCAGGCAGCCCCCCATTGATGGGCATTTTCGTGATTTTGTTCTTCAGTTTTATAAGTAATGGTGTAATGAACTTTCTTGTCCATCTATTTTTGCTCACTGGGATATGTATTTCTGCAGGGTAAGGTTTAAGAAAGAGGCAGGCTGGGTCAAAGGGTATGCATATTTGAAATTGTAATATACAGACTGGACATAAAGTTCATGTGCAATTTAAAATAATTTAACATAGTAAACGGCACATGAACTTTATGTCCACCCCCCCATATCATCATCAACTTCTCTCTGAAATTTACTGATACACGTTCTAAAAATATCTTCCCCATCTGTTGTTTATTTTGGCCTGTTATAAAGAAATTTTAAATTTGACAATTTTTGTTTTATGACTTCTGAGTCCTATGGCCTAGCATGACAAAAGTACATGTATTTTCTTCTAATACTTTTACTTTATAATTTTTTTCCCCACTAAATTGTGAAGGAAAGGAAGACTATGAAGCAATATGTTTATACTGCTTATTCCTGGGAGGTGGGACTGTAACTGATTTTAATTTTCTTCTTCTTGCTACATTTTTGAAAATAAATTCTCTACAATGAACTACATCACTCTTGTGAAGAGGAAAACAGAGGGCTATATAAAGGTGTTTTGTTAAGTTTCTCATTTCAAAATAAACTATTTTGATATATAGACTTGAGCTCAAATCCCCATAGAAGTCATCCAAACATCCATACCCAGACAAATAAATAAATAAGCAAAAATCCCTAAAGCCCAAGCACGGGCTTGGGTTAGAATTTTTAACCAAAAGACTTGGGTAAGTCACCTCTCTCATCTTTACAATGGGAAGACCAAGACCCCCCCATCTACCTTGTACGGACGGTGAAAGTTTGGGGCTACTTTAAATGAAACAAAGTGCCTGGCAAGCCAACAACACAGAATTCAACAGTAGTGGTATTTTTTTCATGGTGAGTTTGATATTAGAAATAGTCAGAAGTTACCTAAAGCCATGTCTCACCAAGGTAGGAGATTCAAATAGAAGTGTAACGTGTAAGGCATGAAGAAAAATGTGAGTAGGTAGCACCTGTAGCTCAGTGGGTAGGGCGCCGGCCACATACACAAAAACATACATCAAACTCAGCCAGGGCCAGCTAAAAAATGACAACTGCAACAAAAAATAGCCAGGCATTGTGACGGGCACCTGTAGTCCCAGCTACTTGGGAGGCTGAGGCAAGAGAATCGCTTAAGACCAAGAGTTTGATGCCACAGTGGCACTCTGCCAAGGGCAACATAATGAGACTCTGTCTCAAAAAAAAAAAAAAAAAAGGTGTGAGTAAACTGATTTCCTGAGAGGTTTATAAACTTATTTTGGAGGTATTTCTAAGGGAGAATTATGAATATGTTTTGAGCTGGACCCCAACCCAGGCCTACTTTGAAGATCACAACACTTACCTGAAATAAAAGGTTTTCTTTTATAATGTTGTTTTATTTAAGAAACAAAATAATCAGGTCGGGCCTAGCACTTGGGAGGCCAAGACTGGTGGATTGCCTAAGCTCACGGGTTTAAGACCAGCCTGGGCCAAAGTGAGACCTCTTCTCTAAAAATAGTCAGGCATTGTGGCAGGCACCTGTAGTCCCAGCTACTTGGGAAGCTGAGGCAAGAGAATCGCTTCAACCCAAGAGTTTGAAGTTGTTGTGAGCTATGATGCCATGGCACTATATACCAAGGGTGACAAAGTAAGACTCTGTCTCAAAAAAAAAAAAAAAAAAAGAAAGAAAGAAACAATTTTTACTCATACCTGTGGATTTCATGCCAATGGGTCAGTCTTGGGTTGGAAGCTCTAGGCAAGTGGTTCTCAACAAGTGGAACTCAGAAACACACTCTGTATAGCGACTACAGAATTAAGAGAATGCTTGTAAATATATAAAGGCCTGCCTTAAGAAGCAGAACCCTTAAGAAAGAAAAGGCCGAGAACCACTGCTCTAGGTACCAGGGGCTGTCACACATAACTCTTTCAGGGCACCTGGCACAGCACCACCTATAATATGTACCTGTCCATTCTGGCAGGCACCATGATTGGAAGTCAGTGTCTAAGCTGCTGTGTCTTTTAAGGTACTGAGGGCAGTTTCATCACCTAAGTCTAGGGCAGCAGAGGACGGCTTAGGGATCCAACTCTTTCATCTTGAATACCAGTGGAGAATGTCAATCTAAGTTGTTCTATACATTTACCTCCAAACTCTCTCATCTGAAAAAGTGACTCTCGCTCACAAGAAAACAGAGGCTCCCTGTTACCTTCACAGGCTGATCTTGGGCTGAATCTGTCTCGCTGCCTTTTTCTTTCTTCTTTTTTTGTTTCTTTTTCTTCTTTTTGGCTCCAGTGTCATTGGCTAGATTCAAACCACTGTAAGACAAAGTAAATACTAATGCAGGGTTTAAAAAAAAAAAATCATCTGATTTGAGCTACACTGACAAAGAGCTTTCTGTGGAGCCAGACCTTCCTGAATCAAGCCTGCTGGCTTCAGAAGCAGCCTGGAGAACCCAAGTTCCAGTGGGGCATTTGGAAGGAATGAGCTCTCCTCCCTATTCCCACCTCCTTTCAGGGTAGAAGCCCTGGGCGAGAAATGTCCTATTTGTTTGAAAAGAGGCTTTTCTGTTCTTGCTTTTATATTGTGTGCATATTTTCTTAGGATTGCCAAGGTGATGGCACCAAAGGCAAATGATAATTGTTAACAGGGCACTCAGACCACCTTGGTGCTCAGAATTTAAAAGGATGGCAGCCAAAAGGCAGTAGTTCTTTTTATAGTGTTTTGCCCTTCCCGCCCCAACCCCCCCAATCCATTAGGTTATATGAGTTTCCTAGCTGATCTAAAGCATAAGACTAAAAAAATAAAATAAAATAAGGCACAAGACTATACGGTAAAAGGGGAAAGGAATGAAGAAAAATGCAATGTAACCTTGCTGTGGAACCAGGTGCAGTAGCCTAGTCCTAGCTACTTGAGAGGCTGGGCCAGAAGGATTATATAAGCCCAGGAATTCAAGACCAGCTTGGATGATAAAGTGAGACTTCATTTAAAAAAAAAAAAGGGTAGCACCTATGGCTCAGTGAATAGGGCGCCAGCCCTGGCCAAACTGCAACAACAAAACTAGCCTGGTGTTCTGGCTGGCACCTGTAGTCCCAGCTACTTGGGAGACTGAGGCAAGAGACTCACCTAAGCCCAGGAGCTGGAGGTTGCTGTGAGCTGTGACACCACGGCACTCTACCAAGGGCGATAAAGTGAAACTCTGTCTCTTAAAAAACAAAACAAGGCTCGGCGCCTGTGGCTCAGCAGGCTAAGGCACCAGCCACGTACACCTGAGCTAGCAGGTTCCAGTCCAGCCCAGGCCCACCAAACAACAATGACAGCTGCAACCAAAAAATGGCCGGGTATTGTGGCAGGCGCCTACAGTCCCAGCTACTTGGGAGGCGGAGGCAAAAGACTCACTTGAGCCCAGGAATTGGAGGTTGCTGTGAGCTGTGATGCCACAGCACTCTATCCAGGTGACAGTTAGAAGCTCTGTCTCAAAAAAAAAAAACCCAAAAAACAAAAACAAAAAAAATAGTTTCTTAGCCACATTAAAACACATAAGTAAGTCAAAATTAGGAGTCCAGGCCATGATAGGGCTACTATTAAAAAAAAAAAAAAAAGAGGCTCGGCGCCTGTGGCTCAATGAGCTAAGGCGCCAGCCACGTACACCTGAGCTGGCGGGTTCGAATCCAGCCCCCGGGCCCGCCAAACAACAATGACGGCTGCAACCAAAAAATGGCCGGGCGTTGTGGTGGGCGCCTGTAGTCCCAGCTACTTGGGAGGCGGAGGCAG
>CAUYON010175161.1:0-22759 GCA_963573935.1 Arctocebus calabarensis
TTAATGACAATTATTGACACGGTGGGGGTGAAGGAAGGGGAGAGCAGAGAGAGGAAGAATGAGGGAGGGGTGGGGAAAGGAAGAGCAGAGAGAGGGAAGGAGTAAGGGGGGTGGGGTCTTGGGGTCTTGGTGTGTGCCACATCTTTTGGGGGCAAAACACGATTGTAAGAGGGTCTTTTCCTAACAAATGCAACCAGTTTAACATGGTTTCTTGTACCTTCAATGAATCCCCAACAATTAAAAAAAAAAAAAAAAACTAACAACTTCTGTACCTCAAAGGACATCATCAGGAAAGTTAAAATGAACAACAAAATGTGAGAAAATATCTGCAAATCACGTATCTAGGAATGTGTTTGTGAACAAAGAACACTTACCACTCAATGATAAAAGGCAAATAACCCCATTTAAAAATGGGCAAAGGACTTGGATAGGCAGTTCTCCAAGGAAGGTATACAAATAGCCAATGAGTACATGAAAAGATGCTCAACAACACTCATCATTAGAGAAATGCAAATCAACACCACAATGAGATGCTGCCTCATACCCAGTAAGATGGCTAGTATCAAAAAAAATTGAAAATAACAAATGTTAGTGTGGATGTAAAGAAATTGGGAACCTTGTTCAATATTGGTGGAAATGTAAAATGGTGCAGCAACTATGGAAAATAGTATGGTACTTTCTCAAAGAATTAAAAATAGAATTTTGGTACATTATCCAGCATTCCACTTCTAAGAATACTGTATACCCCAAAGAATTGTAAGCAGGTTCTCATAGAGATATTCGTACACCCATGTTTGTAGGAGCATTATTTACACTAGGCAAAACGTTAAAGCAACCCAAGTGATGGATGAATGGATAAATAAAATATGTTATATACTTATAATGGAATACCATTCAGCCTTAAGAAGGAAAACAATGTCAACACAACATACTACAACATGGATGAACCTTGAGGACATTATGCTATGTGCAATAAGGCAGTTACAAAAAGACAAATACTGTAGATTCCACTGATATGACGTACCTACAGTAGCCAAATTCAGAGAGATAAAAAGTAAAATGACTATTTTCAGAGATTGAGGTGAAGGGAGAATGAAGAGTTACTGTTTAGTGGGTTTATTGTTTCAGTTTTGCAAGATGTAAAAGGTCCTAGAGATGGAAGGTGATAATCGTTGTACAGTGATGTGAATGTACTTAATGCCACTGAATTGTACACTTAAACTGGTTACTATGGTAGCTTTCACGTTATGTGTATTTTACCCTAATTACAAATATTTTGAAATTGGTAAAGGAGTAGATATTTCTCCAGAGAAGATGTACAAATGGCCAATAAGCACATGAAAAATTGATCAACATTATTATCCACTAGGGAAATGGAAATCAAAACCATGATGAGTTATCACCTCACATCTGTTAGGATGGCTGTACTACAAAAGACAGAAAATAACAAATGTTGATGAGGATGCAGAGAAATAGGAACCTTTGTACATTCTCGGTAGAATTGAAATAAACTTGGTCAGTCTCTTTGGAAAATAGTTTGGCAATACCTGACAAAGTTGAACAAGAAGTTACCATATGTCCTAAGAATTCTACATTTGTGTGTGTGTGTATGTGTGTGTATCACCAGAGAAATGAAAAAATATGTCCAGAAAAGTAATGTTCATAGACCATTATTCATAATAGCTGAAAGTGTAAACAACGAAAGGGAATGGATAAATATAATAAAATGTGGTATATTTATACGCTGAAGATGTTACTTGACAATAATAAGGAATGAAATATTGGTACATGCTACAACATGGATGAACCTTGAAACCATCAGTGAAAGAAGCCAGTTACAAAAAATTCACATATTCATGGTTTTATTTATATAAAGTCCAGAATAGGCTAATCTATAGAGACAGAGGGTAGATTAATGGAGGGGTGTTGGTAGGAAACAAGGAGTGTCTACTAATGGCTATAGAGTTTATTTTGGAATGATGAAAGTGTTTAAAATTGATAGTGGTGGCTGGGATCAGTGGCTCATGCCTAGAATCCTAGCACTCTGGGAGGCTGAGGTGGGTGGATAGCCTGAGCTCACAGGTTTGAGACCAGCCTAAGCCAGAGCGATACCTTGTCTCTAAAAATAGCTGGGCATTGTGACAGGCGCCTGTAGTCCCAGCTGCTGGGGAGGCTGAGGCAAGAGAATCGCTTGAGCCCAAGAGTTTGAGGTTGCTGTGAGCTATGACACCACGGCACTGTACCAAGGGTGATAAAGTAAAACTCTGTCTCCAAAAAAAAAAAGATAAATAATAATAATAATAAATAAAATTGATAGTGGTGACAGTTGCATAACTCTATGAATATACTAAAAACTGCTGGCCTGTACATGTTTAAAATGGGAGAATTGTGTGTGATGTGAATTATACCTCAATAAAGCTGGTAAGATATGATAATATTCTTCCATATTTACAAAAATTTGAAGATGTATTTATTTCATAAACATCAATAGAGTATCTACTATATGGCATGCACTGAGAGTTAATGAAACCCACCAGAACACAATTTTATATCACTGTTGTCTCAGAATTTATAGTATAGTACAGGTCCATCAGTAGCTACAATACGTGGAAGAAAGGGAAGATTGAGCATAAAGAAGCACCAAAAGTTATGATGAGGATAAGATCAATTATTTTGTTTGCTTGTTTTATTTTTGTTTGTAGTAACTTTATTTCCAATAGCAAAACAGTGGAAGTAAACCTAAGATTTATAAACAGATGAATGGCTAAACAAAGAGTCATACGTCCATACAAGACAATGCTGTTCAAAAATAAGAATGAACTACTCATATAAGCAACACTTATGAATCTCTTACTATGTAGCATGAATGAAATCAGAAAAAAAGTAAGTGCTTTATGATCCCAATCATAAAATTCTAGAAAATACAAACCAATCAACTATAAAGGAATGTAAATCAAAAGTTGATGAAAGAACCAGGGATAGATATAAGCACGCACTAACTAGAAAAAATGCTGGTGAGATATGCTTATTATCTCAATTGTGATAATGATTTCATTGCTTTACGCTACGTCAAAACTTATCAAATTGTACACTTTAAATATATATACAAGGTTGAATTGAATTGATTGTATTTTAATTAAATTTTTCAAAATGGCTCATACAAATAATCTAAATCTCCCACTCTGCAGAAAATCAAGTCTGGCCCCTCTGTGTGGACTCTACCATCTAATCTCCCCTGCCTAGGTAGGGGCAGCCTCACCTCAGTAGCTGGAAATACAGCGGAACAGTGAAGGTCACTTTCACCTGAGTTAAGAGGAATACGACTGGCTCACAAAAGCCTCATCCCTGGACAAATGGATCTCCCTTTTCTTCATCCATCTTTTATTATCTGTGCAACAATGGCTTTGAAGTAAACAGCCCAGAGATAGGGAACCATTATTGGTACAGAAACAGTGGGTTGATTAATAGGGAGTGGAGGAGACTGCATCAAACTGCCAAAATGCAGTTCTAGTAATGTTCTACTAATGTTCAGTAACTGTGATGATGCAGGATCAATGTACACAGAAATTCTTAGGCCTCTAGAACTGTATATCTAGCATAGCTCAAGTCAGTGTCAGAGAAAATAAAGGCTTTAAGATAGATTCTTTTTTGTATATTTTTATTATATATTTTTTATTTTTTGAGAGAGAGTCTCACTCTGTCACTCTGGGTACATTTATGTGGCGTTGTAACTCAGAGCAACTTTGAATTCCTGGGGTCAAGTTATCCTCTTGCCTAAGCCTTCCAAGTAGCTGGGACTACAGGTGCCCACCACAATGCCCAGCTATTTTTTTTTTTTTTTTTTTTTTAGTAGTGGCAGTGTCAAACTCCTGCTTAGGCTAGTCTTGAATTCCTGAGCTCAGGCAATCCATCTGCCTTGGCCTCCCTGTGCTAGGATTACAGGCATTAGCCACCACTTAAGATCAATACAAATGTCTTCATACAATATCTAAGAAAATGCCATGAAGGGTATGTTAAATAGTTTGATGAAAACATTTCAGATTGTATATGAAACCAGCACATTGTACCCCTTGATTGCACTAATGTATGCAGCTATGATTTAATAAAAAAAAAAAAGAAAAAGATCAACTCTTAATGGAGGAGGTGGTATTCAGAGCTAGTATAGTTCAATGAGAATGAAATTCTCTCTGTTTGTGGGGGGTAGGGCAGGATGGGGTTAGCAATTCATTGGAAGAACAATGGAAGTTAGTGGTGCCTACTGTGTTTAGAAAATGTTAAGCACCCCAGTTGCCCTGGAGGTAAGAGCTAAGGTTTAGTAACCCTCTAAGGCAGCTTCAGGTAAGTTAGGCCATGTTCTGGAGGACATTGAATGTCATGCTAAAGAGTTTGGATTGCCTCATTAGGCAAGAGAGAAACATGAAGGCTTTTGAGCAGGGGAGTCACTTAGGAAGAGCTGTATTTTAGATACCACCCTCACCTTCTACCCTATCTTCACTGTTATTCTCACCCTGAATCACACAGTGCCCACTACACATCTACTCAAATGAGACATCTGAGCCAATGAATTTCAGAGGCTCATGACTTGAAGACACCAGGCATAGAAAGGCTGAAATGCTAGCACAACAGAAAATAAAAGATCTTGAAATCTTCCAATCTGTCACATAGGATACAAAAGATAATTTGAACAGTATCAGCTTTTTTATTATTTTATTTTATTTTTATTATCTTTATCATTAAATCATAGCTGTGTACAATAGTGTAATCAAGGGGTACAATGTGCTGGTTTCATCAAGAATAACACTAGATGCTACAAAGATAATTGATCAATACCAAATACGTGAAGGAAAATAGTCTATTCCCAGCAATAATACTAATGAAGAGTGAGGTTAAAGACCTTTTCAGAAATGAACAGAAACTTTCTCTCATGCATCCTTCTTAGAGGGAAGGAGTGAGGGGGGTGGGTGGGGTCTTGGGGTCTTGGTGTGTGCCACACCTTTTGGGGGCAAAACACGATTGTAAGAGGGACTTTTCCTAACAAATGCAACCAGTGTAACATAGTTTCTTGTACCCTCAATGAATCCCCAACAATAAAAAAAAAAAAAAAAAACCACTGGAGGATATGCTCTATCAAAATGAGGGAATAAAACAAGACTAGAGAAGAAATGGGATTCAGGAAACTGGTTCCAACCTAAGAAAGAAGCACAGAGCAGGCCTAGAGAGCAGCAGATGAGATTGGGGCAGGATGGTAGACCCTGAGGAATAAAAGGGGAACTTGACAAAAAGAAAAGGGGGAACTTGAATATCTAATATTATGATATAGATATTATATATCTATATATCTTAGAATATCTAATATTAGGGAGGGGTTACAAAGAATTGAAGATATCAAATGGACTACAGGCTTCCTGAGAACAGAACAAACTTGTCCCACATGGTGTTTTTAAGAATGCTTTTATTACCAAGGAAGAAACAGTGGCCAACTGTAACCATTCAACGTCAAGAGCAGAGGTGAAGCTTTTACGGTGTCTCGTCTTATCCCGGATGTCAGTTGTTTTGGGTTGCCCAGAATCTGTTCCATCTCATTGTAACAACTCCCTGATGTTTCTTGGGACCACATCTTCTTTTATTCAGTCCATGAGGTTTGATCAGTCTGACTCACCCTTGGGCTTTGTGGGTAGACATGTAATTTGGTCCTCATCAATCAGCAAATTCATCTCCTTGACCATGGTGAGTTGGTTCAGGAATGGTTATATGATTCAATTTGGTCCAGTGATACTCAACCCTAAGAGTTAATAAACTGTGGAGGAAGAGAAGCCTTCTTCATTGAGGTGCTTTAGCTTTGTAGAATAAGAAGCTCAAACAGGGCCTACCACATTGACTGAACCATTTAAAGAATGAAGCCAATGCAGAGGAAAGCAGAGCCAAAATATAGAGAGACTTGAATTCTGATAACACTTGTGCCCCTGGATCCAACAATGACTGAAGCTATTATATCCCCTGGACTTTTCAGTTATGTGAACCAATAAATACTCTCTTTTGCTGAAAAAAAAATCAAAGATAAATAGATGATAGATAAACAAAACAGAACTAAAGGTGATTAGAAATGCCAGGAAAAATAATGAAAGAAAAATAATCCTAGTATATTACTTGGCTCCACAATAATTGATATTAGCATAGTCGTACATAGTAATAGTATAAACACTTGTTTTATTTTATTTATTTATTTATTCATTTATTTAAGATAGAGTCTCACTATGTTGCCCTTGGTAGAGTCCTGTGGCGTCATAGCTCACAGCAACCTCAAACTCTTGGGCTTAAGTGATTCTCTTGCTTCAGCCTCTGGAGTAGCTGGGACTACAGGCACCCACCACAAAACCCAGCTATTTTTTGTTGTTGTTGCACTTGTCGTTGTTGTTTAGCTGGCCCAGGCTTGGCTTGAACCCATTAGCCTAGGTGTATGTGCCAGTGCCCTACCGACTGAGCTACAGGTACCACCCTCAAGTTGTTTTATTTTGAAATGAAAGAAGGCTTCAAAAAGTTCATGGAAAAAGAGAATTAAAAGATAAAAATGAAAAATCTCAACTTTATATCTCAGCATACTCTCCATCAAGTTCAAGACACTTCTGTAAGCAATGATACCTGTAACCAAAGCAATGTAACCAAAGAATAATGGTTGCCTTTTAGAAATTTTAGAGATTTTTAAGATTAGGAAATAAAAAGAAGTCAAAAGGGAAAGTCAAAATTGGGAATTCAAAGTGGATGCCTAATGATTTCCTACTGAGACACTTGCAAAATTGCCCTTGTTTGTTGAGAGGTATAAGCAGGAGCAATGTCATGATGAAGAAGGACTCTCTGGTGAAGCTTTCCTGGGCATTTTTCTGCTAAATCTTTGGTTAACTTTCTGAAAACACTCTCATAATAAGCAGATATCATTCATTGAAAGTCAGCAAGCAAAATGCCTTGAGCATCCCAAAAACTGTTGCCATGACCTCTGCTCTTGACTGGTCCACTTTTGCTTTGACTGGACCACTTCTACCTCTTGGCAGCCACTGCTTTGATTGTGCTTTCTCTCAGGATCTCACTGGTAAATCCATGTTTCATCTCTTATTACAATTCTCTGAAGAAATGCTCCACGATCTTGATCCCACTTGTTGAAAATTTCCATTGAAAGCTCTGCTCTCGTCTGAAGCTGACATAGGGGCAATGGTTTTGGCACCCAACGAGTGGAAAGTTGCTCAACTTTAATCTTTCAGTCAGAATTGTGTGAGCTGAACCAGTTGAGATGTCTAAGGTGTTGGCTATTGTTTCTGCTGTTAATTATTGGTCCTCCTTCAATTAGGGCATGAACAAGATTCATTTTTCCCTTGCAAATTGGTGGAAATGGTCTGCTGCTAAGGGCTTCATCTTCAATATTGTCTCATCCCTTCTTAAAATGATTTCTCCATCTGTAAACTGATGATTTCTTTGGGGCATTGTCCTCATAAACTTATTGTAAAGCAGCAGTGATTTCCCCATTCTTCTACCCAAGCTTCATCATATAAATTTGATGTTTGCTCTTGCTTCAATTTTAGCAGAATTGATATTGCTCTGATAGGGGTTCTTTTCAAACTGATGTCTTATTCTTCATAATGCCTTAAACTAAGAACTGATCCGGTTCAGATATGTTGTAACAAATTTATACAAGTTTATTTTGTTACAAAAAACTTTGAAGTCTGTGCGTATCTTTTTCATAATACACATTTTCCATGAACTTTTTTTTTCCTTTGAGACAGAGTCTCACTATGTTACCCTCGGTAGAGTGCTGTGGCATTACAGCTCACAGCAACCTCAAAGTCTTGGCCTTAAGCAATTCTTACCTCAGCCTCCCACGAGCTGGGACTACAGGTACCTGCCACAACATCCAGCCATTTTTTTTGTTGCAGTTCTCATTGTTGTTTAGCAGGCCCTGGCCAGGTTCAAACCTACCAGCCCTGGTACATGTGGCTGGTGCCCTAAGCACTGAGCTATGGGTGCTGAGCCTCCATGAACTTTTTGAAGTCCCTTTGTTGAAATTTAAATAAAATACAACTGGATAGTGTAAGATTGTTAGATCTAGCACTTTTCTAGCATAAGAAGTCAATAGATGGATAGATGATGTCTAAAACCGATGAGTCTATAAATAGCAATAAAATCATACTGTAAAGGAATGTGGTCAGGGCGGCACATACACCGAGGCTGGCAGGTTCCAACTAGGCCCGTGCCAGCTAAAACAACAATGACGATGCAACAATAACAACAAAAATAATAGCTGGGCGTTGCAGCCAGTGCCTGTAATCCCAGCTACTTGGGAGGCTGAGGCAAGAGGATCATTTGAGCTGAAAAGTTTGAGGCTGCTATGAGTTATGATGCCAGGGTACTCTGCCCAGGGCAACATAGTAAGACTCTGTTTAAAAAAAAAAAAAAGGCAGCACTTGTGGGTTAGTGGGCAGAGTGCCAGCCCCATATACTGAGGGTGGCAGGTTCAAACCCAGCCCCAGTGAACGGCAACAAACAAAAATAGCTGGGCATTGGGGCAGGTGCCTATTCTCAGCTACTTAGGAGGCCGAGACAAGAGAATCGCCTAAGCCCAGGAGTTGCAGGTTGCTGTGAGCTGTGACTCCACAGCATTCTACCATGGGTGATAAAGTGAAACTCTGTCTCTACTGGAAAAAAAAAAAAAAGGAATGTGGTCATAATTACTAAATGAACCAGCTACAAATATTTAAGTGTCTGCTTTGGTGCAGCAGAACTAAGGTATGGTAAAGGGTGGGTAAGGGAACTGTGATTCTTTATTATGTGATTTTTGATTCTGAATTAGTTTTTTATTATATAAATATATTCTATTAATACATAAATTTGGCAATTACAAAAAAGAAAGCTAACTCTGGATGTGTTGTAAAGATATACCTGGAGAAGGTAGAGATGCAGTTAGGATAGGTTCTAATCCTGACAACAGATAAGAATCTGATCTAGGCTGGTCAGGTGAACAAATATTTAACCAGATTGTATTAGTTCATTTTGAGTCACCACAAAGGAAATACCTGAGGCTGGGTAGTTTGTAAAGAAAAGAGATTTATTTGGCTCACAGTTCTGCAGGCTATACAGGAAGCAGTGTACCACTGTCTGTTTCCAGTGAAGGCTTCAGGGAGCTTCCAATTGAGAAAAAAGGTGAAGGGGGAGCAGATGTGTTGCATGGTGAGAGAGGGAGCAAGAGATGGAGGATGTGGTGTCAGGCTTCTTTATTTTTATTTTTTTAAAAAACTTCTTTTTTATTAGATCTTAACTATGTACAGAACAAGTGATCCCATTTCATTATGGGCAAGAGACTTGAACAGAAGCTTCTCTGCAGAAGACAGGCACAAGGCCTACAGACACATGAAAAAATGCTCATCATCTTTAATCATCAGAGAAATGCAAATAAAAAACCACTTTGAGATACCATCTAACTCCAGTAAGATTAGTCCACATAACAAAATCCCAGGTGTCAGGCTTCTTCAAAAAACGAGATCTCTTGTGAATTAAGAACTCACTCATTACTATGGGGAAGGCACTGAACCAACCATTCATGAAGGAATCTGCCCCCGTGACCCAGACACCTCTCAGCAGGTCCCACCTCCAACACTGGGGATCAAATTTCAACATGCAATTTGGAGGGGACAAGTATTCAATCTATATCACAGATTTATTCCATTCATATCCATGAAGATCTTTCTCTGTGAGGAGTCTTATTAGCATGTAATCTCCTTCAGAGTGGGGACCTTTATCTTCTTTGTTCATTGCTATGTCCTTAGCATCTAGCACAGTGTCTGGCACTTATGGAAGCTCAATAAATATTTGTTAAATGAATGAATGAACAAGTCTTGACACATTACTGCAAGGCCAAATTGCCTTCTCTCTGATTCCTAAGGAGATGTTTATTAATACAAGAAATGCTTCCTTAGATGGCAACAAAATAATGGCCAAACCACTCTTGTCTCTGCTTTTCTGAAACAAGAAAGAAAAGGGGGAGCCCCACATAATCTTATGGCAAGCAGGTGATGTTCTCAGGAGCACAGATAATATCTGTAACCCTGATGTTCACATTCCCAGGTAAAGCATTAGAGGGAATAGTGGGGAAGGCTTGTTTTATTGGGACTTCTGTGTTTAGAGTTTTCAAGATTCCATTCTTTTTATCTTTAGCAAATAGACCCTGATCAAAAGTGTAATTGAAAAATCATGATCTAAGTATTTTTTGTACAAGGTGTTGTAACAGATCTTTGTACAAGATAACCACCAGCTTAGTTTGAATCTGAGAAAGTGATATTCAAAAGGCTAAGTGCCTGAGAATATATCAAGTTATACAACTGTCTGTAAGCAGTGCCAAAGGAATTTTGGATCTGTATATTAGCAAATAAGAAAGAGATGTTGGATACCTTCTAGCTGCAAAACAACTGAACCTATATTTAAACTGCAAGTCCACTTTCTGAATCCTCTCGGGACTCTGAAGATTGGACTTTCAAGCAGATGTTCTACTGGCAAAGGACATAAGCAAGGCTAGATTGCTTTTTTAAATAAAACCTACCATGTCATGACTTGCTAGGCAGATTACAGACAAAATGACCTTATTCATGAATAATAGTTGCATTCCCTAGACTTTTAAGTTTAAGATCTCATTACTTTAATATGGCACAATATTGTATCCATAAAATCAAAAAAAAATCTGTTAACTGCATGAAGATAAGTTACCAAGGCAAGAAGCCAGTTACAGAGGAGAAAGACAAGACTCATTTTGGGAGTGAGGTGCAAGGTGGAGATGCAACTTGGTTTTCCTACCTCTCTCCCCACTTGCACACAAAAATTTCACTCAGACATAACTTTCAGCAGCTGCTCCACCTCTGAAAATACTTCAAAATTTTGGACCTTCCTACTTTGCTCCAACTTGAACCAATTAACCCTGTTAATTCCTGTTAACCATTGGAATTTCTAAGCTAGTCCATGTATCCTGTGTTATGTGGTTTGGTTTCACTGCTGCTTTTATAACATGAAAAAGGTTTTTTAAAATTAAGAGTTGGGAGAATGCTCAAAAATAAGAGGCCATTTGTATTTTTACAGAACACACAAGGCATAAAATATGTTTCTCAACATTGCAGCTGTTAAGTAACACAAATAGTTTTCCAGTCTACTAAACATTTGCTTATGCACTTCTGCATTTTAATTCAAAAGTTGTGCTGATTAGATGCACATCAGGAATAGGAAAGACCATTTCTTCTTTATTCATACTTCTTTGGAACCAGCAGTAGTTCTTTGGAATTACCATCATAATTCTAGACTAAATAGTTAAGAGCAAGTGGAATTTACTCAGGAAGAGGTGACCACGGTGTCTTGTCCTAAACATGAAAGTGAAGGCTCTGTCATTCACACAGTGTCAGTGCCTGATCTGGGGACTGGGTACATGGAAATGGACCAGCAAATCTTGGCTGTGTCCTCATGGAGCTCACAGTCTGGTAGGCAGGGCCAGACCATAACCAAGAGCTCAAAGAGTGAGCCTTTCAGGTTGCAATTAGAGCTACAGTGGAAATAAACAGGACAGAATGGGATGCTGAGTGTCACCGAGGAGTACTACTATGGAGATTCAGTCTTCTTTTTTTTTTTAATAATTTTATTGAATCATAATTATGTACATTGGTGCAATCACAGGGCACGATTCATATACATTCAGAAACATTTTCATCATACTGTTACAGATATCCTTCATGGCATTTCCTTGATCACTATATAAAGACATTAATACTCTACCTTTAATAAGTTTCGCCAGTACCCTGCTAAGACGCTGTCTGCCTTTTTGTTTTTGTTGTTCTTGTTACTCCGGGCTCTGAAGTTTTAGGGCGGCTTTCCCGGCCCTGGGATGCTGACCCAGGTCCAAATGCTGACAGGGAGAAGTCTTTGGGTTTTCCAGCCTCTGAGAGTTCACAGCTTTATTTAAGCGCAGCCTCAGGCAGCGGTGACTTCTGCGGGCACCTTTCACTGGTTAGCATCCTGGTGCAAGGACAACGCTCCTTTCATGACTGAAAACTGAGCAGGCCTGGAGAGTCAGCTTCTATTTCCGAACCTGTTTTTGGTGTATAAATCCTTATCATTATTTCCAGTGTGGTTGCATCTTTTTAAATTGGTTTCTTTCGAGTGAAGGAAAAACTACCAGGTGTGAACCAACAGTTTCAATTTGCCAGTGAGTCCCCGGGTCTCTACCTCCAGAATATCAGGATAATTCATGCTAAAATCTGTTTATCAATTTACCGATTCAAGTAGGCTCTTTGACCTCAACATGTAATAACTTTTTTGTGGATTCTGTAGCTTGAAACCTGAGACGTGAATCAATTGATTTAGAGTAGAGCCCCTCCAGTTATTAAAAGATTATTTCAATGAAAAAGGTGAGAAAGACATGACCAATATGAGGCAGTCTGGCCTCTACTAGCGAGATGATTCATAATTATAGATCTAGAGTCCATTATTTTGATATTTGTATATATTTTATGCAAAAGCAATTTTTGGCTTGAATGGCTTGGATAATTATCTCAGTTTTGCACTTTAATTTGCTTACGTAGAAAAAAATGAAAATTGAGGAAAATGCTTGGTGACGTACATTATGATAAGGGTCAAAATTGGAAATAGCAACAACAACCTATGATGTTAATACTGCAGGAAAAATTGAAACTCGTTAGTTTAAAATTTCAAGTGGATGAGTACTCTGTGTCACTAACTTTGCAAAGTTTTCCTGGATATATTTATTTTTCTAATAGGTTGTGAGTGCTTAGTGTCAACAGCCATTGAGGTAGTTCTTTGTGAGATTCAAAAATGGTTGCATTCGCTTAAACTATTGAGGCTATGAGTCCTTTACTCTTTATTGTACAATAATTAAACTGGAGTAAGAGCAATGAGGTATAAAGATCCTACTCACTGACTAAATTTAAGAGCGATGCTTTGTTCATCTGCCAAGAAAATTAAAATAAAAATATTCCCACTTAACCTTATGAATGGTATAGAAATGTTTGAGAAGAGCATAAGGTTGTCTCCCATTTTTAAATTAAATGCTCATCCAGATGTCAGCAAATTTGATGAAATGGAACTGAGAAATGCACGTGCCTTCAGTTTTTTTTTGAAATTCTTAAAGACTCAGTTTCGCTAAGACATGATTTACCCTAAAGGAAAATGAGTGTGTGTAGAGTAAAAGGCAAGTAAAGCTGCCCATACTTTTCAGATGATTTGCACAGATTCTCTGATCTGGGAGTGGGTCGAAAAATAGGGGCTATGTGACTGTGTCTTTTTCTATCCTACAAGAGGCCAGGCAGTTGAAAAAAACTAAACATTTTTGCATAGAGCTGGCAGAGCAGCTGTACTGGCACGTTAAGCTGATTTGGCACATCACTCCACTCTCCCACCCGCACGATTTTCACAGACTATGAAAGATTGAAGAGAAAGATTCTCTGCCATTGTTTTGCCATTCAGCTGACCCTGAGTACAACTTCATAGGATATTTTGGCCTAGGTTCTAGGAAATATTATTTTTTTGCAAAGGAAAGAAGATAATTAGGATTCACAAAGGAATTATGGATGTGATTTTCAAAAACAATGATATATTGTTTATTTTTAATTGTAAAAAGAAAAATTGCTGAATATATTTCTTAGGTAGTTCCCAAGACTCCAACAGCTCCATGTTGTCAAACTATTAATAAATAAAAATCTATTTTTTAAAAATACATTCAGATATTCAGAAAATCTAGTGGACAGGTATAAACACGGTCTATGAACTCCTTATCTTCCCTAGTAAGAGGCAACTCAAACTTTCTGATCGACTCTCTTATGTGTTCACCAGAAATGTTCACTTGTGTTCGTTATTTGTTTTTTATACACTTCCATGAGATTTTGTTTTGTGAGACCAGAATATTGATATATTCTGAAATCATAGTTTCTGTTTTTTTTTTTTTTTTTGAGACAGAGTCTCACTTTGTTGCCCTTGGTAGAGTGCTGTGGTGTCATAGCCCACAGCAAGCTCAAACTCTTGGCCTCAAAGTGATTCTCTTGCCTCAGCCTCCTGAGTAGCAGTGACTACAGGTGCCCACCACAGTGCTTGTTTTTTGTATTTTTTTTTTTTTAAGAAATGGAGTCTTGATCTTGCTCAGGCTGATCTCAAACTCCTGATCTCAGGCAATCCACCCACCTTGGCCTCCCAGATTCCTGGGATTACAGGTGTGAGCCACTGTGCCTGGTCTATCAAAATCAGTTTCTGAGTCCTGCTATGTCAGGCACAATAAATGTAGTCAAACGGTAAAGAAAAATAATAATCAACTTTACATATTTTGTTGGTGAAATTAGGTATGCCAAAACTCCTGTACTTCCATAGGAATTTGACAATGTGGTAAACAAAGACGAAGAATGAAAACTTAAGTAGTGATCAACCCAGTTTTCTCATTTAAGGCATGAGAATGATAAGAATTTCTTTGATTATTAATATATTAATAATAATATTAGCTAAATGATGTCATTTAAAACCTCAGCCTACTATACCAAGGTTCTTCTATTCTATATTCTTTATTCACAGGTTACTGAACTTTGACTGGGAACATCAAAGTCATAGTGACATTTCCCTAAAGGTCTTTGGTCTTCTGGAGTTTAAATAAGAATTTTTAAACTAGGGAGAACTGAACATAACAGTGATTATATTGAATAGTGAGTATAACATAATACCTATTTTTATAATAATAAAAATGTCTTGACTCGGCACCCTGTAGCTCAGGGGGTTAGGACACCAGCCACATATACTGAGGCAAGTGGGTCCAAACCCAACCTGGGCCTGTTAAACAACAATGACAACTGTAACAACAACAACAACAACAAAAATAGCTGGGCATTGTGGAGGCACCTGTAGTCCCCCCCAGCTACTTGGGAGGCTGAGGCAAAAGAATCGCTTAAGCCCAGGAGTTTGAGGTTGCTGTGAGCTATGAGGCGCTAGCACTCCACTGAGGGTGACATAGCAAGACTCTGTCTAAAAAAAAAAAGTATACAACACAATAACATTTGATAGGTTACATTGCAGTCCAATGTTAATAGATTGTAATTCTCAGTTATTCTATTCTAAAAATTATTTGCATATAGATCATTGGAAATAATGTGGACAAAAACTTTTAATCTCCCAATCTGAGATTTATATTGAAAACACAAGAGCCCACTTTCATATATTTTGTTTTCATTAAAAATTTTATTTTATTTTATTTTTGTTTTTTATTAAA
Organism: Arctocebus calabarensis; assembly: GCA_963573935.1. Lineage (NCBI taxonomy): Eukaryota > Metazoa > Chordata > Mammalia > Primates > Lorisidae > Arctocebus > Arctocebus calabarensis. Next base: position 15,281 of record CAUYON010175161.1, read on the forward strand.
TCATAACTTTGTACATTGATACAGAGGATATGGATTTGGAAATGTCTTATCTAAACAAAACAGCTACAAAGTTTCCAACTGCTTTGATTCCACCTACTTCAATTTATATCCTCTGATGAAACACTCTCCTCTAGAAACTTATTAAATGTAGAGTATCAATGTCTTTATATAGTGATCAAGAAAATGCCATGAAGGCTATCTGTAACAGTACGATCAAAACATTTCTGAATGTCTATGAATCGTGCCCTATGATTGCACCAATGTACAGAATTATGATTCAATAAAATTATAAAAAAAAAAAGTTGAAGCTACAGTGAGCTATAATTTCACCCACTGTAGCCCAACCTGTGTGAGCGAGTGAGAACGGGGTAAGGTTGGAATAGATCACTAGGGCTTATTCTTCCTGTGAAACTAAACATTGTGCTCTTTGATAAACATCTCCCCTTATCCTGTCCACTCCTCCACCCAGTCCCTGGCCCCTGATTACTACCATTATAGTCTCTGCTTCTGTGAGTTTGATGTTTTTAGATTCCACATATAAATGAGCTCATGTGTATTTGCCTTTCTGTATCTGGCTTATTTCGCTTAGCATAATATCCTTTAGATCCATCCATGTTGTTGCATATGATTGAATTTCCTTTTTTTAGAAGGCTTAGTAGTATTCCATTCAGTGTGTGTGTGTATGTATATAACATTTTCTTTATCCATTCATCTCTTGATAGATACTTAAGTTATTTCCATGTCTTGTCTATGGCAAACAGTGCTGTAATGAACACGGGCGTGCAGATATCTCTTCAACATAGTGATTTCAGTTCCCTTGGGTATATATATCTGGCTTTGCCTATTAATACCAACTTGAGATTTCTAGACACACACAAAAAAATCACAGTTAGGTGCAACCCTGCAATTGTGTCTCACAAGCTCTGGCATAGAATGTAAATATATTTCCTTATCAGAAGTAAAAACATTTATATACATGGGGAAACTGACTTGTAGAGAGGCAAAACGACTTACCCAAAGTTTCACAAGTCTATATCAAACCCAAGTTACCCAGGTTAGACAATTATTATCAGTGTATAATTACAATGTTCCTTAGTGTCAGCATTACTCCTTTGGCATCAATGAACAGTGATGAAAAGAGATGAGAGAACTTAGTTTGGGAAATAGAAGAGTGGTTGAGGAATAAGAATGCAACATATAGCTGTCATAGATATGTGAAGGGCATTTCTGAGAATTAGGAGCAGTCCTATCAGGATGTTGCTCCTGAGAGCAGAGCTAGGAGAGTAGGAGGAAGTTACAGGGGAGCAGGCTTGGCTCAGCAGTAGGAAGAATGTCCTGACATGTAGAATCCTGTGCCTTCAGAGGCAGAGAGCTTCCAGGTTAGTCCCAGTTCACTCAGAAGCTGGGTAAGTAGGGAATATGTGGCCTGAAGGCCAGGGAGGGGCATCCTACAGCAAGTACAGAGTGTGAGAACAGGAAATCAGAAAGATTTTCCAGCTTGAGCCTGGTGAGGGCCTGAAGAGAGAAGGACTCAAGACGTGGGACAGGTGGGCCCCTTCTGCACCTGACACGGTAGGGCTTGGGTTGCCTCTGTCTGCCTCTTGGCTGCCCAGCTTCATTTCCTAAAGAAGACTCTTGAGATAAGCCTTGAAGGATTTAATCTGGTGAACAGTGAGAATGGAGAAAGGACATTCTTGGCAGATACGAATGAATGAAAGAGATAGGATAGTAGTTAAAAATACAAGCTCTGGAGCCAAACTGCCTAGGCTCAAATCCCAAATCTACCACTTATTATTAGTAACTGCATGCCTTTGGGTAAGTTAGTTAGCCTTTCTTTGTCTCAGTTTCTTCATCTTTCACATGGAGATGATAGTACCTAGCACATAAGATAGTTGCTAGTAATTACATTACAAGAGATGACACCGTTAGGCATCATCTGCCACATGATAGGTATGCAAAAAATATTTGTTTGTATTACTTTCAGGAAACTAAAAATTTCAGTCAGTTGAGTTGAGGGTTCATGATATTGAAGGTAGAAAACAGGAGAAAGAATGTAACACCAAGCTAAGGAATTTGTACTTTAGCTGAAAGGCAGTGTGAACATATTAAAGAGATTTAATGAGTTGATCTAATTTGTGCTTTAGTAAAGTACCTCTGGCTTGAATGAAGCAGCATAAGAACAGAGGTAGGGAAGTTAGCAAAGAGGTCATTGCATCAATTCAGATGAAAGAGATAAGAGTCTGAGATAGGATAGTGGTGGCAGAGTGATTACTGAGGAGAGAAGGTATTCAAGAGACATCATGGGAGTAAGTCAAGGTTGACTCCCAGGTGCCTGACTTAGACACCAGAATGGAAAAGGGTTCTATCCTTTGAGATTGGGAACAGAGAAAGAGAAAGGTTTTGGAGGTGGGGGGCAGAGGTGATGAATTGAGTTTTAACCATAGCAAGCAGGAAGGGACTATGTGATATCCAAGTAGAGATGTCTAACAAAATGTAGAATATACAAGACTGGGATTTGCTAGCACTTAAGACTCACAAAGCAAATTTTACCACTTTCTACCTGTGTGGTCTTCTACTAGCTGCCTGCCTTTATTCCACTTCCTCCATTATAAAATACTTGTGATGATTAAAATGCAGTAGTGTAAGCAAAAAGCACTCAACAAAGAGTAAAATATTTTTATATTTTAATATTTTTCTTTTGGGGACAGCTGACATGGGAAAGAAAACTTAATTCTTGGGTCATATTTTAGGAAACTTCAAGAAGTTTTTCCTTCACAGTGGTTCTCAACTTGTGGGTCACGCTCCCTTTGTAAAAATGAAAATACATCCTGCATATCAGATATTTATGTTACGATTCATAACAGTAACAAAATTACAGTTATGAAGTAGCAACAGAAATAATTTTATGGTTGGGGGTCACCACAACATTATGAACTGTATTAACGGGTCACAGCATTAAGGAGGCATTAGGAAGGTTGAGAATCACTGCTGTAGAAGAACACAAAGAGCAAAGAATTGATAGGAATAGGCAGGCCTGTCTTAAGCCTGTGTTTTTCTCCTCTCTTAATCTATCTAGAGTGAAAATAGGTCAGGGACTTTTAAATGAATCTTAAATGGGCTGTAAGAAGCCACTCTGAAATAAGGGACCACAGAGGCTAAAATTTACAGCCCATGGGAGGGGAGAGAATATGTGTATGCTATACATCTAATAAAGGACTGGTAACCAGAATCTGCAAAGATCTCAAGCAAATCAGCAAAAACAACAAAAGAACCCTATTAAAAAGTAGGCAAAAGATAAGAACAAAAACCCCAAGCAGTCTTCAGGTAGTGTCTGCTTCTACTAAAAATAAAATATCAAAATGGAAAAGCAGAACAAAATCATTATGATAACTATGGAAAGGTGTCCCTCAAACCCAAGGTCAAAGAACACACCCTTCATTATCTCTTTCTCCTTCCTCCATACATTCCCAGATCAATCATTTTTAGGACCATATGCAACTTTGACTTAATACTTACACATACATCCTGATACATAGATGTACATACATGCATCAAGGCAATCAGAGGGGCATTCAGAAACAGGACCATATAGATACTCAAGAGATAATGTTGAATAGACAAGTGAACAGAATCGCAGACAGGCTGGGCAGAAATGGGTTGAGTAGTTATATTTGGAGGTAAGGGTGAATAATAGCACATCTCTCATCTACTCCCAACTTCAGAACGAATTGATGGACACAGGAAAGAGATAAACAGAGATTAAAATAGTCATTTATTACTGTCAAAAGCTGTTTTGAAAGAAAGGAAATAGAAAGGCAGCCATGAAAGACTTCCTAGTACTCCCCCATGAAATCCCATGTCCAGAAATCCCATGTCACTCGTCACATGAAGGGTGAGGAGAGAAGCCAGGAGACTGATTCTAACAGAAGTTCTCCAAAGGGGAAACATTAAGAAAGCAAAATGAAGGACTTTCAACTCCTCCCTCTTCTGTAAAAGAGGAGAATATGGCAGAGGCATGATTAGTAAAGTTATCACAGAATGATTTTCCAATCTCTTTGATTTATAATTATGGTTCTACCACTTCCCAAATCAGTCTCCTCACTTTGGAAACAGACAAAATACTGCCTACTTTGCCAGGTCACTGTGATCATTACCAGTAATGTATGAAGAGTGCCTTGTACAGTTCAAATAACCTGATGCTTAGTGTAATCTCCATTTAGGGCAAATTTACCTTACTAAGTGAATACTGTTAAATTTTCCATTGAAATATTGATTCGGGGGTGGAGCAATATGGCTGACTGGAAGCAGCTTCCGAAAAAGGCTCCTGTCCAAAAGGGAAGATAACCTCCAGAAACTGCGCAATTAAGCTGAATACTGGGAGTCCAGCCAAGAGAGAGAAGTGATTTCTGTGGGTCACCTCTGCTGAGACAGGCTGCGAGCCCAAGAAAGCAAGCTTCAGGTACAAAATTCATCTAAAAGGAAGAGTGTCCATCCCCTCCCCCAAGAAAGTTCTGAGTTTCTTGCTTTTCTGTTTCCTTTCTTTTTTTTCTCCTCTTTTGCTCCTGCAGGTTTTCTACAGACAAGCGGTGAACTGTGGACCTCTCGTCTCACCCCACGGAAGAGTGCTGTGGGAAGTAGGGTGTGCTGCCCCTGAGCACCCTGGTGTGACTCTGAAAACTCTATTGGGAGGCAGAAAAACTGAACTAACATTTTCCCCACCATTCTGAACTTACTGTACACCCTTCGCCCCTTACCTGATGAACCAGAAGCCTAACCCCCGCTGAGACTTAGGGAGGAGGCCCCTGAGCAGTGCCCCAACCCCTGCCTGCTGGAAAAAGCGCCCCACCGGGAAAAGACTCCAGGGGGGCCAGGGCGAACCTCCCTCCCTTTGGCTAGGGAAGCCGAAGGCGAGTGCCTGGCCCTGAGCCCCATGCTTGCCGGGCTTCCACAAGCCCATTGTCTGCTAGAAACTCTGCCGGCAACTGCCAGGCCTCAGCAGGTCTGCCCCTGGCCAGGAACTCCTCCGTCAATGACGTGGGCCACCACCTGGCACTCGCCAGGCCCCCGTAGGACCCCCGCGGGCCCACCCCTGGCCAGTAAATCCCCTGGTGACCATGCGGCCCTGTGCCCCAAGCCTGCAGGGCTTCCGCAGGCCTGCCTTCTGCCAGGAACTGCGCCTGCAACTGCCAGGCCTCTGCAGGCCCGCCCCCTGGCAAGGAATTCCCCTGGCAGCTGCATGGCCCTGTGCCCCGTGCTTGCCGGGCTTCCACTGGCCTGCCGTCTGCTAGAAACTCTGCTGGCAACCACCAGGCCTCTGCAGGTCTGCCACCAGCAAGGAACTCCCCCGGCGACCTCCCCCACAGGCCCTCCCCTGACCAGTAAATCCACTGGCAACCTTGTGGCCCTCCGCCCAAAGCCTGCAGGGCTTCTGCAAGCCTGCCTTCTGCCAGGAACTCCACCTGCGACCTCCAAGCCTCTGCAGGCCCACTCCCCAGCCAGGAATTCCTACGGCAGCTGCCTAGCCCTGCGCCCTGTGCTTGCCGGACTTCCACAGGTCCTCCGTCTGCTAGAAACTCTGCCAGCAACTGCCAGGCCTCTGCAGGTCTTCCCCTGGCCAGGAACTCCCCGAAAGATTGGGCAGGCCACCACCTGGCACCCACAGGGCCCCTGCATGTCCGCCCCTGACCAGTAAATCCCCTGGTGACTGTGCGGCCCTGTATCCCAAGCCTGCAGGGCTTTCGCAGGTCTGCCTTCAGCCAGGAACTCTGCCTGCAACTGTGAGGCCTCCGCAGGACGACCCAAAGCCAGGAAATCACCTGGCAACTGCCTGGTCCTGTGCCCATGCTTGCCGGGCCTCCACAGGTCCACCGTCTGCTAGACATTCTGCTGGTGACCGCCAGGCCTCTGCAGGTCTTCCCCCAGCCAGGGACTCCCCCAGCAAACACACAGGCCTCCGCCAGTCACACACAGGGCCCCTGCAGGCCCTCTCCAGGCAAGGAACTCCCCTGGTGACTACCTGGCCCTGTGCCCCATGTTTGCCAGGATTCTGCAGGCCCGCCATCTGCTACAGACTCTGCTGGCAGCTGCAAGGCCTCCACAGGTCTGCCCCTGGCCAGGAACTCCCCTGGTGATTGCACGGGCCTCCGCCTGGCACCTGCAGGGCCCCCGCAGGCCCACCCTTGGCCAGGTACAGTCCTGGCGACCACGCGGGCCTCCACCTAACACCCACGGGGCATCTGCAGGCCAGTCTTCTGCCAAGGACTTCGCCGGCGACTGCCAGGCCTCTGCAGGCCTGCCCCCAGCCAGGAACTCCCCCAGCAACCGCCTGGCCCTGCATCTCACACTTGCCAGGCTTCTGTAGGTCTGCTTTCTGCCAGGGACTCCACCCATGACCTCCAGGCCCCCGGCCAGGGTCACTCCTGGCGACTGCGTGGGCCTCTGCCTGGCACCCATGGGGCTTCCACAGGCCAGCCTTCTTCCAGGGACCCCACTGGTGACCGCCAGGCCTCTCTGCAGGGCCACTGAGGGCCAAAACCTTCTCAGACAACCACACGGCCCTGAGCCCACCACTTGAAGGGCCAGACGCAACGGTGAAAAACAACCATGCGGCGGAATCAATGGAAAAACTCTGCCAATATTGAATAATCAGAGTAGACCAACCCCTCCAAGTAAGGACAAGGCAGACACAGCACAAGATCTCCTGCATAGGCAAATGGCTGAGATGTCTGAAATCAAATTCAGAATCTAGATTGCAAATAAGACTAGCAGAATGGAGGAAAAGATGGAATTAGAATTTCAAGCAGTAATTCAAAAGATGACCCAAAAGATGTCTCAAGAATTCAATGAATTCAAAGACAAAATGACCAAAGATTTTGACACATTGAGCCAAGAAGTTGCAGCCCTTAAAGATCTGAGAAATTCAGTAGAATCCCTCAGTAACAGAATGGAACAACAAGAAGAAAGGATTTCTGACATGGAAAACAAAGCTTTCAAATGCTCTCAAACCTCCAAAGAGCAAGCAAAATGGAAGGCAAAAACAAATCACTCTCTCAGAAAGCTCTTGGATAACTCAAAGAAAACCAATATTCGCCTCATAGGGATCCCCGCAAGCAATGAAGCAGCCTCACAAGACACAGAATCCCTTATTCATGAGATTATGAAAGAGAACTTTCCAGACATGCCAAGAGATTCTGAAATTCAGATAGCAGTTTCAGAACCCCAGCATGACTCAACTTGAATAAGACATCCCCAGGCACATCATAATTAAGTTCACTAACGTAAACATGAAGGAGAAAATTTTAAAAGCAACCAGACGCAAGAAATCGATAACCTACAAGGGGAAGAATATTAGAATAACTGCAGATCTCTCTGATCAAATCTTTCAAGCTAGAAGAGAATGGTCATCGACTTTTAATCTCCTAAAACAAAAGAACTTTCAACCCAGGATCCTGTATCCAGCCAAACTGAGTTTCATTTACG
>CAUYON010175162.1:0-14230 GCA_963573935.1 Arctocebus calabarensis
TGAGGTGCATTTTTCTTTTTTCTTGAGACAGAGCCTCAAGCTGTCACCCTGGATAGAGTGCCATGGCATTACAGCTCACAGCAACCTCCAATTCCTGGGCTCAAGCAAGTCTCTTGCCTCCGCCTCCCAAGTAGCTGGGACCACAGGCGCCCCCCACAACGCCCTGCCATTTTTTTTTTTGGTTGCAGCCGTCATTGTTTGGTGGGCCCAGGCTGGATTTGAACCCGCCAGCTCAGGTGTACGTGGCTGGCGCCTTAGCCCGTTGAGCCACGGGCGCCGAGCCTGAATTAGCTTTTTTGAATCATGGTTTCCACCTCAACAGGAAAATTTCCCCTGGATCTGCTCTTGACTCCTATTGTAGTTGAAGCCCTTCAGTCTGTCACAGTCTTAACAGGGGAGGTATGAAAGAGAAAAGATTAGGTATGGCTACAGGAGGACTTTTTTTTTTTTTTTGGCTGGGGCCGGGTTTGAACCTGCCACCTCCGGCATATGGGGCTAGCCGCGCCCTACTACTTTGAGCCACAGGCACCACCCTACAGGAGGACTTTTAAATTCCAAAGACAAGAAAGGAAGAAAGAGAACTGGTGCACACAAACCTGGCATTCCAGTCCCATCCTTATCAGCTTACCCCAACTGTGGCCTTGATCAAGTTACTTAGTGCTCTCTGCCTCAGTTTCTTTCTTTCTTTCTTTCCTTTCTTTCCTTACTTTCCTTTCCTTTCCTTTCTTTTTTGAGACAGAGCCTCAAGCTGTGGCATCACACCTCGCAGCAACCTCCAACTCCTGGGCTCAAGTCACCTTCTCCTGCCTCAGCCACCTGAGTAGCTAGGACTAAAGGTGCCTGCCACAGCGCCTGGCTATTTTTTTTTTTGGTTGCAGCTGTCATTGTTTGGCAGGCCTGGGCTGGATTCGAACCTGCCTGCTCAAGTGTATGTGGCTGGCGCCTTAACCACTTGAGCCACAGGCTTGTAGAAGCCTCAGTTTCTACATCTATAAAATAAAGAAAAGTTGGCTCGGTGCCTGTAGCTCAGCAGCTAGGGTGCCCGCCACATACACTGGAGCTGGCAGGTTCAAATCCAGCCTGGGCCTGCCAAACAACAATGACAACTGCAACCAAACAAATAGCCAGGTATTGTGGCGGGCACCTGTAGTCCCAGCTACTTGGGAGACTGAGGCAAGAGAATCACTTAAACCCAAGAGTTTGAGGTTGCTGTTAGCTACTCTCGCAAGGGCGACAACTTGAGAATCTGCCTCTCAAAAAAAAAAAAAAAAAATTTGAGGATTAAAGGTGAGATATGTAGGCCAGCCATGGTAGCTAACACCTGTAATCCTAGCACTTGAGGCAGGTAGACTGCTTGAACTAGGGAGTTCAAGACCAGCCTAAGCAAAACTGAGAAAGACTACACAAGTATTGTGAGTACCTGTGTTTCCAACTACTCGAGAGGTTGAGCCAGAGGATCATTTGAGTCCACGACTTTGAGGCTGCTGTGAGCTATGATGAGGACAGAGCACTCTCCCCAGCATACAGAATTAAACAAAATTGGCTCGGCGCCTGTAGCTCAATGGGCTAAGGCGCCAGCCACGTACACCTAAGCTGGCAGGTTCGAATCCAGCCCAGATCTGCCAAACAACAATGACGGCTGCAACCAAAAAATGGCCAGGCATTGTGGCGGGTGCCTTTAGTCCCAGCTGCTTGGGAGGCGGAGGCAGGAGATTCACTTGAGCCCAGGAATTGGAAGTTGCTGTGAGCTGTGATGTCACAGCGCTCTATCCAGGGTGACAGCTTGAGGCTCTGTCTCAAAAAAAAAAGAGAATTAAACAAAAGTATTTTTAAAAATATATTACCTGTTTAGTGGCCCGGCGCAGTGGCTCACACCTATAATCCTAGCACTCTGGGAGGCTGAGGCAGGTGGATTGCTTGAGCTCACAGGTTCCATACCAGCCTGAGCCAGAGCAAAACCTCATCTCTAAAAAATAGCCTGGTGCAAAAAGAAAAATAGCCTGGCGTTGTGCCGGTCACCTATAGTTCCAACTACTTGGGAGGCTGAGGCAAGAGAATTGCTTAAACCCAAGAGTTTAAGGTTGCTGTGAGCTGTGATGCCACAGCACTCTACCAAGAGCAACAAAGTGAGAAACTGTCTCAAAAAAAAAAAAAAAAAAAAAAAATATATATATATATATATATATACACACCATGCTTAAAAAGAAAGAATAGTGTAGAATAAAAAATTGGAATCCTGGGTAGTGCCTGTGGCTCAAAGAGTAGGGCACCAGCCCCATATGCCAGAGGTGGTGGGTTCAAACCCAGCCCCAGCCAAAAAAAAACTGCAAAAAAAAAAAATTGGAATCCTTCACATACTTCCAACCATAATCCTACTGTCTTCAGAGATAACCACTGTTAACAGGGAGGCAATGTATTCTTCCATACCTTTTTCTTTTTTCTTTTTTTTTTTAGGGACAGAGTCTCACTATGTTGCCCTGGGTAGAGTGCCGTGGCATCATAGCTTCCAGCAACCTCCAACTCCTGGACTTAAGCTATTCTCTTGCCTCAGCCTCCTGAGTAGCTGAGACTACAGGTGCCCACCACATGCCCAGCTATTCTTTTGTTGCAGTTTGGCCAGGGCCGGGTTTGAACCCACTGCCCTGGGTATATGTGGCTGGCGCCCTACCCACTGAGCCACAGGCACCGCCTATTCCATACCTTTTCTTTTGAATTTTGTTTTGTTTTACAGAATTAGCATCCAACTGCATTTCGTTCTATAACCCTTTTTTACAAGCTTTTTTTTTTTTTTTAAATTGGGGATTCATCGAGGGTACAATTTTTACAACTTTTTTAAACTTAACAAGTCTTAGAGGTTTTTCCATTATATATGATAAATATAAAGTGTGGGCTCTGTGCCGGTAGCACAGTGGTTACGGTGCCAGCCACATACACTGAGGGTGGTGGGTTTGAACCCAGCCAGGGTCAGCTAAGTAACAATGACAACTGCAACAGAAAAATAGCAGGGTGTTGTGGCGGGCGCCTATAGTCCCAGCTTCTTGGGAGGCTAAGGCAAGAGAACTGCTTATGCTTAAGCCCAAGAGTTTGAGGTTGCTGTGAGCTGTTTGAGGGTGACATAGTGAGACTCTTGTCTCAAAAAAAGTAATAAATAAAATAAAAATAAAGTGTGTGTATAGGGTGTCCATAAATAGATAACTGTTTTAAATTTCACACAAACTTTACAGACATCCTGTATATACACACACACCCCTTATCCTTCCAAAGAAAATTGATACTAAGAAAGTATAAAGAACCACCATATCTACCCAAGGTGACAAAGTAAGACTGTCTAAAAACAAAAAGTGGGCTCGGCACCTGTGGCTCTATGGGCTAAGGCGCCAGCCATGTACACCTGAGCTGGCAGGTTCGAATCCAGCCCCGGTTCACCAAACAACAATGACAGCTGCAACCAAAAAATGGCCAGGCGTTATGGCGGAAGCCCTTAGTCCCAGCTACTTGAGAGGCAGAGGCAGGAGACTCCCTTGAGCCCAAGAATTGGAGGTTGCAGTGAGCTGTGATGCAACGGCACTCTATCAAGTGTAACAGCTTGAGGCTCTGTCTCAAAAATAAAAAGTGAAATATGTAAAGCATGTGTGTGGCACACAAGTAGGTAAAACTACTATTAGGAATAAATCTTATCCTGGGACTTTTAGACAACCCCTTACTGACTCCTCCCTATCCTGGGCTGAACCTTTTTTTTTTTTTTCTTAATGGTAGGATAGGTTAGGCATCAGTCTTCCCCACTGATTCAATTATACACAAGTTGGAAACCTGTTCATTTCCAAACACTTTAGAGCCAAAATCAACCTCCCTCCCCAGCTCTAGTTGGACAGCAGAAAGGAAGGGGAAGTCGTCTTCCAAAATTAAACTTTTGCTAAAACTGACGAAGGTTTGATTAAGATTGTAGCTCAAATGGCCAGGCACAGTGGCTCACCCCTGTCATTAGAGTTCAAGATCAGCCTAAGCAAGAGTGAGACCCTCTCTAGTGAAAATTAAAAGGGGGCGGGCCTGGTGTGGTGGTGCCTGTCAGTAGTCCAGCTTATCTCCTACCCTGACAACAGAGTGAGACTCTTGTCTCCAGGAGTTTGCTGTGAGCTGTGATGCCACGGCACTCTATCCAGGGTGACAACTTGAGGATCTGTCTCAAAAAAAAAAAAAGTATCTCAGGCAGCGCCTGTGGCTCAGCGAGTAGGGCCCTGGCCCCATATACTAAGGGAAGCGGGTTCAAACCTGGCCTCGGCCAAAATGCATCAAAAAAAAAAAAAATAGCTGAGCGTTGTGGCGGGCGCCAGTAATCCCAGCTACTTGGGAGGCTAAGGCGAGAGAATTGCCTAAGCCCAAGAGCTAGAGGTTGCTGTGAGCTGTGACTCCGATAGAGTGAGACTCTCTACAAAAAAAAGAAAAAAAAAAGTACCTCCACCCTCCGGTCTCTAGAGGGCAGTGTGTGGACACATTGGCCCGGGGTCAGGGAATAGGTTTGATGAATCCTAAGCCCCACAACAAGGGGCAGAAAGTGTAAGAGAAGATTTATCCTGTTGGTGTCCCTTTCTTCAAGATAAGAGACTATAACGTTCATATTTTGTGGTGTTAAACTAAAGGACGGTGTTTTTAACGACTATGCAAATTTAAAAAGATGGCTATTCAGTATTGTTGGTTCCTAGTTCGAGGAAAGTCCGTGGAATCTCGAATTCTTGGAACCACTATTTGAGGCTTCGTTTCTGCCCTCACGCCTGGATAATGAGAATTGCGTGAATGACTTGCTTTCCACAAAAGACAAACAGGGCTATCGTGGTTGCTTGCAACACACGCTTGTCAAAAACGGGGGACGCTCTGCGGGACCCCCGCGGCCGCCTCCGGGGGCGCACCTCCTGCCTCCCAGCCACCTCTCAGGCTGTTGGGGCGGGCCGGGGGCGTCTCAAAGTCTCTCGGCGCAACTTTTGGGAGTCCTCGCCCTCCACGGCCCGAGCGCCAAGCGTCAGCGACGGTCCCATTCCTCGCGCGCCGGGGCCGTAGTCGACTCAGCGGCTGTCTTGCAGGAGTGAAAGAAGAAAGAGCCAGTCTCAGCCCCAGCCCAGTGCGTCCCGCCTGCCTCGCTTCCAAGGGGTGGGCGCGGCAGCTGGGAGGCGGCCCGCAGCCGGCCAATGGCGGGGACCAGCTGAGGGGAGTGAGCGGTCCTTCTGCCGCGCCAGGCGTCTCGGCGCCGGCCCCGCCCTCCGCGAGCGATGGCCTAACGTCTAGTCGGTGGAACTTCCCTTCCCCGCGAGGACGTCAAACCAGGTAAGCGGGTTGGGGACCGGAGAGGGAAGAGGAGGAGGAAGGTCTGTTAAGCCCGGTGAGGCTGCGGAGGGGATTTTGGCACTCAGCAGCGCTCCGAATCTCAAGGCAACGAAACTACCAGTACCTGCCTCCACTCCCCCTGCCTGGGCGCTTTTTGGGTTGTGGGGTACTGCTACAAGACCATCTTGTGCCAGCCGCTGGGACAGTGGCATAGGGCCTGCGGCTTGTGCTGGGATCCTGGACATCTATCCAAAGTGCCTTCGGGAGTCAGGGGCCACGACTTGCACCAACGAGTGGCATTTCTATATTGCAGCAAAAGGTCGCCCCTCCCTGGGATTCTGGGCTGAGCTAATCCGTGAGTCAGCCCTGACTGCAGGGCTCCAGTCTGCTTCAGGAGACTGCTGAGATTGAGGTAGGTGGCAAGGAGAGTGAGGGTCTCATAGCTCAGAGGTAAAATGAAGCCTCTGCTCCTAATCTCATCTCCCTGGTGGTTTCTCTGCGTCCCTATGCATGATCCATCCACTCCCACACAGTTGTTCTCCAGCATCTCATTAGCAGTTGGGATGCTTCTCACCTATTCTCTCTTTGGCTACTTTGCCTCTCCTGGGTCAGTGCTCAGCCCAGTGCTGTATGGAAAAACTGTGGCAAAGAAGAGAGCAGAAAAATGATCCTCCTTCTCCAGCCCATCCCCTGACATTGGCCATTAACTCCTCAATTGATTGGATTCACTACAATGGACAAAATTCAGACTGGGGACCCCTGGTTGGGGTCCAGTTCCCAGCTGGGTTCAATTATTTTTTTTAGGGTGGAGAGAGGGAAAGGAGGGGACTGGAAGGCCTTCAAAACAATGTTATTACAGTAGTACCCTCTTACTGAGCTTTCACTGCTCAGTTCGGTTTCACATGGTCATCCACTTGGAAAATAAGTCAGTACAGTAGAGTAGGATATTTTGAGAGAACTACCAAATTCACATAACTTTAGTACAGTATAATGTTATACTTGTTCTGTTTTATTATTAGTTGTTAATCTCTTACTCTGAATAATTTATGAATTAAAATTTATCAGAGGTATGTACAGGAAAAAACATAGTATATATACAGTTTGAGACTACCCATGGTTTCAGGCACCCACTTGGGGGTCTTGGAACTTATCCCAAACACACTGTACTTGCTTACTCTTCATATCAGCTCTGCTAAGTAGATCTCATTTCAAAGCTGAAGATGCAAGTTCAGAGAGGTTTGGTATGTTGCCCAGCGAATAGGGCTGGTTAATGAATTGCAGGGTCTGGTTTCACAAACCCTGGGGAGTCAGATAAGTGATTTTAGAAGTACCTGGCCTGCCATCCCCTCCCCCCCCAAATCACCTATCATCTTATTAGCACAGTCTTTTTTTTTTTTTTTTTGAGACAGAGCCTCAAGCTGTCACCCTGGGTAGAGTGCCATAGCCTCACTGCTCATAGCAACCTCCAATTCCTGGGCTCAAGCGAGTCTCCTGCCTCCACCTCCCAAGTGGCTGGGATTACAGGCGCCCGCCACAACGCCCGGCCATTTTTTGGTTGCAGCCGTCATTGTTTGGCAGGCCTGGGCTGGATTCGAACCTGCCAGCTCAGGTGTACGTGGCTGGCGCCTTAGCCCGTTGAGCCACAGGCACCGAGCCTATTAGCACAGTCTTTGACTCTTAAGTGCTCCAAGTTATCTCTAAGGGCTGCCCATTTGGACCACCAGTCTTTTTTTTTTTTTTTTTTTTGTAGAGACAGAGTCTCACTTTATCGCCCTCAGTGGAGTGCCATGGTGTAACACAGCTCACTGCAACCTCCAACTCCTGGGCTTAGGCTATTCTCTTGCCTCAGCCTCACGAGTAGCTGGGACTATAGGCACCCGCCACAACGCCTGGCTATTTTTTGATGCAGTTCAGCTGGGGCCGAGTTTGAACCCGCAGCCCTCCATATATGGGGCCGGCACCCTCCTCACTGAGCTACAGGCGCCACCCACCCACTCTTTTTTCTTTTTGCAGTTTTTGGCTGGGGCTGGGTTTGAACCTGCCACCTCGGGCATATGGGGTCAGCACCCTACTCCTTTGAGCCATAGGCACAGCCCTGGACCCCCACTCTTAATTCTCCCTATTTGTCCAGAAAGTTCCTTGCTGACCACCTCTGGGTCTTCCTCCCATCCATTCCCTTATATCTCTTAATATCACCTCCCAAGGTCTTTATATCTTGATTCCAGAATCTTCCTCCTACAGGTGTGCCACAATGCTATTGCTGCTACATAGAGCTATGGTCCCCAGGGTCCGACAGGCCTGCAGGTAGGCCCTCTAAGCCCCTTGCCTCCTAGCCCCAATCTCCAACCCTCAGTATCTTTATGGTGCCTATCTTACCTACCGGATAGGATATTTGAGAGAATGGCCAGGTAGGAAAGGGAAAGCTAGATCCCAATTATCCCACCTGTCCCTGGAGAAACTAAGTTCCAGTTAGAAGAACCAATGGCCAACCAGGGAGATGTAGAACCCAGGTGTTCACTGGCCCTTTCATATGACCATATGAGCTACTAAGAAGATTCCTCTTTTTTCCAGCCTCTGGTCAACCTCCTCAAGGCTCTGCATTCAGGCCTGCTCTACAAATGATTCGCTTCAACCCCAGTACCCCAGCCTCACCTTCTCTGGTGATAACTCTGGCACCAGGGGTTGGAGAATCATGGGGACCCTACTAGGTCTTGGTGCAGTATTGGCCTATCATGACCATCGGTGTAGGGTAAGTAGGGAAGGGACTTCATTGAACAAAGGAGGCCTAATAAGTTCCATAGGCAACCCAGCATGTTCTTGCTGTTACCATAGAGCTCGTGGTGACACTGTCTTCATGTAATGTGGAGATGGAATCTGCAACCTGCAGTTCCTAGTGGCCTAGACTGTGGGTTGGATCAGGATGAGCTAGAGTGATTACTTCTTCTTTTCAAAAAATTTTTAACAAATATTTTTATTTTATTTTATTTTTTTGAGACAGAGTCTTAAGCTGTCGCCCTGGATAGGGCTCACAGCAACCTCCAACTCAGGCTCAAGTGATCTTCTTGCCTCAGTTTTTCTTTTCTTTTTTTTTTTTTGAGACAGAGTCTCACTATGTTTCCCTTGGTAAAGAGTCGTGGAGTCACAGTTCACAGCAACCTATTTTTTTTTTTTTTTTTTTTTTTTGAGACAGAGCCTCAAGCTATCACCCTGGGTAGAATGCTGCGGCACATAGCTCACAGCAACCTCCAACTCCTGGGCCCAAGTGAGTCTCCTGCCTCCGCCTCCCAAGCAGCCGGAACCACAGGCACCTGCCACAACGCCCGGCCATTCCCTGGTTGCAGCCACTGTTGTTGGGCGGGCCTGGGCTGGATTCAAACCCGCCAGCTCAGGTGTACGTGGCTGGCACCCCAGCCGCCTGAGCCACAGGCGCCAAGCCTACAGCAACCTCTTAAGCAACTCTTGGGCTTAAGAGATTCTCTTGCCTCAGCCTCCCAAGTAGCTGGGACTACAGGTGCCCACCACAACGTACAACACCTAGCTATTTTTTGTTGCAGTTGTTTAGCTGGCCCAGGCCAGTTTCGAATCCAGCACCCTCAGTGTATGTACCTGGCTCTGTAACCACTGTGCTATGGGGGCTGATCCTCTTTTCTTTTCTTTCTTTCTTTCTTTTTTTTTTTTTGAAACAGAGTAGCGTGCCATAGCATCATAGCTCACAGCAACCGCTAACTCTTGGGCTCAAGCGATTCTTTTGCCTCAGCCTTCCAAGTAGCTGAGACTATATAGGTGCTTGCCACAACACCAGGCTAATTTCAGAGGTGGGGTTCTTGCTCTGGCTCAAGCTGATCTTGAACCTGTGAGCTCAAGCAATCCACCTTCCACAGCACAACCTCCCAGAGTGCTGGGATTACAGGCATGAGCCACTGTGCCTGGCCCTTTTGTTTGGAGACAGGGTCTCTGTCACTCAGGCTGGAGAGCATAATCATAGCTCATTACAATCTCAAACTACTGGGCTCAAATGATCTGCATGTCTCAGCCTCTTGAATAGCTAAGACTACTGGTGCTCACTACCATGTCCAGCTAATTTCTGTATGTTTTGTAGAGACAAGGTCTTGCTATGTTTCCTAGGCTCTTGGTCTCCAACTCCTGGCCTCAGTCCTGCTACCTTCACTTCTCAAACTGTTACAATTATAGGTATGAGCTACCATGCCCAGCCAATTATTTAATATTGTCTTTCATTTTGCCTCACCCCACCCCTGCTTGCAGGCCGCTCAGAAATCGACACCCACGTACACTAAAGAGGAAGTGAGTTCCCATACCACTCCTGAGACTGGGATATGGGTGACTCTGGGCTCTGAGGTCTTTGATGTCACAGAATTTGTGGGCTTACACCCAGGCGGCCCATCAAAGCTCATGTTAGCAGCTGGGGGTCCCCTGGAGCCCTTCTGGGCCCTCTATGCTATTCACAACCAGTCTCATGTGCGTGAGTTACTGGCTCAGTACAAGATTGGGGAGCTGAACCCTGAAGACAAGGTAGCCTCTACCTGGGAAACCTCTGACCCTTATGCTGATGATCCTGTGCGTCACCCAGCCCTGAAGGTCAATAGCCAGCACCCATTTAATGCAGAGCCCCCCCCTGAGCTGCTGACAGAGAACTATATCACACCGAATCCTATCTTCTTTACCCGGAACCATCTACCTGTACCTAACCTGGACCCAGATACCTATCGCTTGCATGTGGTAGGGGGACCTGGAGGTCAGTCATTGTCTCTATCCCTGGATGACTTGTACAAGTTTCCCAAGCATGAAATCACAGTCACTCTGCAGTGTGCTGGCAACCGGCGCTCTGAGATGACTCAAGTAAAAAAAGTAAAAGGTCTGGAGTGGAGGACAGGGGCCATTAGCACTGCACGCTGGGGTGGAGCACGGCTCTGTGATGTGTTAGCCCAGGCTGGTCACCATCTCTGTGAAACTGAGGCCCATGTCTGTTTTGAGGGACTGGACTCAGACCCCACTGGGACTACCTATGGAGCATCTATCCCTCTGGCTCGGGCCATGGATCCTGAAGCTGAAGTCCTACTGGCATATGAGATGAATGGGCAGCCTCTGCCTCGTGACCATGGCTTCCCTGTGCGGGTGGTGGTTCCTGGTGTAGTGGGTGCCCGCCATGTCAAATGGCTGGGCAGAGTGAGTGTGGAGCTAGAGGAAAGTTACAGCCACTGGCAGCGGCGGGATTACAAAGGCTTCTCTCCATCTGTGGACTGGGACACTGTAGATTTTGACTCAGCTCCATCTATTCAGGAACTTCCTGTCCAGTCAGCTATCACAGAGCCCCAGGATGGGGAGACTATAGAGTCAGGGGAGGTGACCATCAAAGGCTATGCATGGAGTGGTGGTGGCAGAGCTGTGATACGGGTGGACGTGTCTTTGGATGGGGGTCTAACCTGGCACGCAGCTGAGCTGGATGGAGAGGAACAGTGTCCCAGGAAGGCATGGGCCTGGCGTCTATGGCAGATGCAAGCCCCTGTGCCAGCTGGGCAAAAGGAATTGAACATTGTTTGTAAGGCTGTGGATGACAGTTACAATGTCCAGCCAGACACTGTGGCCGCAATCTGGAACCTGCGTGGTGTGCTCAGCAATGCCTGGCATCGTGTCCATGTCCACATTGCCTCGTGAGAGTATGGAATGGAGCTGTCTATATCCCAAAAACACCTCAACCCTTTTCCCTACCCTATGGCCACATTGCCCATAGGATCACAACCCTGTACTGTGCCTTCCTAAGCCATTCCCAGGTCTACATGTTACACATACCTTGCACATTTCCACCCAGATACCTGCCCTCCTTGGATACTTTGTTACATACCCTTCCTGGCCTCTGACCTTGTGCCAGGAGGTGGGAGATGTTGGAGCGGGGGCTAGAACTGAGAAAAGTTATTCTGGAGACAGGACTATTTTTTCTGCTCACCCCACCTCCACTATCACCATCAAGGCTTTGTTTTGCTTTTCTTCTAGGATTCTTTGGAGAATGTGTGTGGCATGTGTAAAAAAAGTTATATGCTACTTTCTACTGCTTCTCTGGTTGCCAGGGAATGGTGAGGAGAAACACAACCCTCTCCCTTTATAGTTCTACTTTTCTAAATATTAATATATCAATAAAGTGTTTAAGATTATGACTGGGGAGTGAACATATAGCAGGAGGGAGGCTGCACTGGTACTGGGATGAGCAGTGAAGCTAGTCCAAAAGGAGAAAAACCAAGCTTGGGGGTCCCTTCTCTGAGGTCCGTCAGCATATGCAGCAATTCCTAGGTGACTGCCTTTAGGATACCCCCAAAGAGATTTTAAAAATTTGGTACACTCAAATCCATCTCCTCAGCAACTCCTAGGTACTTGGCAGGAAAGGCAAAGAATGCTAAGAGGTTAAAATCAATATTGTCTCAGTAGGTACAGGGACAAAAGTTGGCACTAAAAGCAGACAAGCTAGGACACGTGGTTGCGTCCAGTGTGCACCTAGTTTGCAAATTAGATGCAGATGCAGGAATAGTCCTTTTGGAGATAACGTCTGTACGCTACAGCGCCTTTAGGACTTGAATCTTTCGGCGCTCGGCTACTTTCCCCTAGCTTCCTCTTTTTTCCCCAGCAGTCTCCCTGGCTCAGGGGCGCTCGGCGTTCGGCCACGCCGCCTGTCGCCTGGTAGTGGACCGGAAGTTGTTAGGGGGAGGGGGGGACGGCTGTGATGGGGGGGAATTTGGAGGGGGGGCAGGTCCCTCCTCAGGTGAAGCTGATGGAGATGGAGCCGCCGCCAACCATGAGCGCCCGGGTCCTGTCTGCGGCCCGGCCGCCACTGCCTCTGTGACCCCACTCCCCCCGCACTGGGCTAGTCGGGCCAGAGTGGGGGACCCCCGCCAACCCGCCTCCCTCTCCCCAACACTGTCCCCTTTCCCCGACCACTCACAGCCTGCGCGCGCGCGGAGACGCCTCAGGTGAGTGAGAGGCGGGGCTTGAGCAAGGCGGAGGCGGGGCCTCAGAGGCCGTAGGCGGGGCCTGAGGGCTGGGGCGTGAAGTGAGGGGAGTTGTGGATGGCGGGGTGGGGGGACTTGGGGAGTAGTGGGAGCACAATCGGAGAGGGGTCAGGAATGGGCTGGGGCCTTAGAGGCGGAAACTGGCCCTGGGGAGTTTGGCCTGAGGCCCAAGTATTGAGCGGGAGGTAGCAGAGATCTGGGGGCCTTGAAAAGGAGGGAGACGGATCATGGCAGAGGGCTGAGGACAGGCAGGAGCTGGCATGCGCGAGGCTCCTCCGTGAAGGTATCGCTGGAGCAGCAGAGAGGCTACCTGAACAAAAAAAGTGAGGGACTCTGGGGTTGTATTGAAACCGCTGGAAAGAAAAAAGTAGGCCTAGATGAGATGAACTGGGAGGCAATAAGCACAGTGGGAGAAACGTGGTAGAGAAGAAACTTAGGATGGAATGAGAAGTGCTATCTGGGGTACTGTGTAGGGTAGGAGATATAAGGAACTTGGGAAACAAGATTGAGAGGGAAGGTCACCCCAGACTCCCTAAGAAATAAATGCAAGAGACAATCCTAGACAGCCATCCTGATGGAGCTAAAAACTTTGGCAGCAGACTGCCTGTTTCCTGAATATTTAAACAGCCTTCCATGTGCCTCCTCACAAAAACCCATCCCAGTTATTTTCTTACCATACTCCTAAAGTTGTGGATTCTCACTTTTTGAATTTTTATTTGATTTCTATGCTTTAAAAAAAAATTATAACTGGTCCAGTCTGGTGACAGTGGATTGTTTAGTAGAATGTACACTTTTGGATATGAGATTTTTTTTTGTTTTGAGACAAAGCCTCAAACTGTCGCCCTGGGTAGAGTGCCATGGCATCACAGCTCAGAGCAACCTCCAACTCCTGTGCTTAAGTGATTCTGTTGCCTCAGCCTCTGGTAGCTGGGACTACAGACGCCCACCACAATGCCCAGCTATTTTTTGGTTGTCATTGTCATAGTTGTTTGGCAGGCCCAGGCTGGATTTGAACCTGCCAGCTCTGGTGTATGTGGCTGACACCTAAGCCGCTTGAGCTACAGGCGCCAAGCCTAGATATGACATTTTTATAAAGTACTCCATTTCTCCCTTCAAGGTCAAGAAGTTGCTAACTCTGCTTCCAGGAAATATTTTTGCATACCTTATTTCAGCCCGTTTCCTTTACTAGTAAGCAAAACTATCTACTATTGTGACTCCTATGGACCCTCACACATCTGGTAGGTAGCTCCTGCTGTGCCTATAAGTCCTCAAAGCATCATTAGTGGGCATAGTATGTTCCTACATGCTCACATGTCACCTCTAGGCCTTCCATCATAGTCAACCAGATGGCCACTGAGGCCTAGCTGTCTTCCCTTACTAATACTCATTTTGCCTGGGTGAAGATACATACATGTTCCTTAAGAAACATATCCTGGGCAGCGCCTATGGCTCAAGTAGGGCACCGACCCCATATGCTGAAGGTGGCAGGTTTAAACCCAGCCTCGGCCCGAACTGCAAAAACAGAAAAGTAGCCGGGCGTTGTGGCAGGCGCCTGTAATCCCAGCTACTCAGAAGGCTGAGGCAAGAGAATCGCCTAAGCCCAGGAATTGGAGGTTGCTGTGAGCTGTGTGATGCCATGGCACTCTACTGAGGGCAACAAAGTGAGACTCTGTCTCTACAAAAAAATAAAAGAAAAAAGAAAGAAAGAACATATTCTTAAGAAACATGAAAAACAGTTGTCAGGGCTCAGTGCCTGTGGCTCAACAGGCTACGGCAGCAGCCATGTACACCTGAACTGGCGGGTTCAAA
This sequence comes from Arctocebus calabarensis, assembly GCA_963573935.1. NCBI lineage: Eukaryota > Metazoa > Chordata > Mammalia > Primates > Lorisidae > Arctocebus > Arctocebus calabarensis. Next base: position 14,142 of record CAUYON010175162.1, read on the forward strand.
TCCAGCCCTGACCTGCCAAACAACAATGACAGCTGCAACCAAAAAATGGCTGGGCATTGTGATGGGTGCCTGTGGTCCCAGGAACTTGG
>CAUYON010175164.1:0-10995 GCA_963573935.1 Arctocebus calabarensis
CATCCACGCCAGCATCTCTGGTTTTGGGATTTTGTTATGTGGGCTAATCTTACTGGAGTTAGATGATATCTCAAGGTAGTTTTGATTTGCATTTCTCTGATGATTAAGGATGATGAGCATTTTTTCATGTGCTTGTAGACCATGCACCTGACTTCTTTAGGGAAGTTTCTCTTCAAGTCCTTTTCCCACCCTGAGATGGGATCACTTGTTCTTTTGTTGCTAATACGTTTGAGTTCTCTGTGGATTATGGTTATTAAACCTTTGTTGGAGGAATTACCTGCAAATATTTTCTCCCAATCTGAGGGCTGTCTGCCTGCTACACTTACTGTGTTCTTAGCAGTACAGAAGCTTTTTAGTTTGATTAGGTCCCAGTAGTGTATTTTTGATACTGCTTCAATTGCCTGGGGAGATATATAATTTTTTTAATGAGTAGCTGCAATCTATTAGCTAAAATTTTGTTGAGTATTTTTGCATTGAAATTCATCCGTGAAATTGGTCTGTAGTTCTCCTTTTTAGTAAGGTCCTTTCTTCTCAATGTTTTGGAATAGGTTCTGCAGTATAGGTACAAGCTTATCTTTAAAGGTGTGATAGAATTCTGATGTGAAGCTTTTTGGTCCTGGACTTTTTTTTTGTTGGAAGCTTTTTATTGTTTCTGCAATATCAGTGCTTGATATTGGTCTGTTCAAGAGATCTATTTCTTCCTGGTTAAGTCTAGGAAGATGGTGTGATTCCAAGTACTGGTCCATTTCCTCCACATTGTCAAATTTCTGGACAGAAAGATTTTGGTAGTAGTCAGAAACAATATGTTGTATCACTGTGGTATCAGTTGTTATTTCTCCCTTTTCATTTCTGACTGAGGTTATTAAAGATTTTACTTTTCTATTTCTGGTTAATCTGGCCAATGGTTTATCAATTTTATTTATCTTTTCAAAAAACCAACTTTTGCTTAATTTTTTGAATGATTCTTTTATTTTCAATTTCATTTATTTCTGATTTAATTTTTTTTTTCTTTTTTTGAGACAGAGCCTCAAGCTGTCACCCTGGATAGAGTGCAGTGGCATCACAGCTCACAGCAACCTCCAATTCCTGGGCTCAAATGAGTCTCCTGCCTCTGCCTCCCAAGTAGCTGGGACTACAGGTGCCCACAACAACGCCCGGCCATTTTTTGGTTGCAGCCAATATTGTTGTTTGGCGGGCCCGGGCTGGATTCGAACCCGCCAGCTCAGGTGTATGTGGCTAGCGCTTTAGCCCGTTGAGCCACAGGCGCCGAGCCTATTTCTGATTTAATTTTGCTTATTTCTTTTCTTGTGCTAGATTTGGGATTGGCTTGCTCTTCCTTTTCCATTTATTTAAGATGATTCATTAGTTTATCAATGTGCTCTCTTTCTGTTTTTCAGATGTAGGCATCTAATTTGATAAATTTCTCTCTTAGGACTGATTTTGCAGTGTCCCACAGGTTTTGGTAGCTCGTGTGTTCATTGTTGTTATACTGAAGGAAGATAATGATTTCCTTTTTTTTTCTTCCTTGACTCAGCTGTCATTCAGAATAAGGTTGTTTAATTTCCATGCCTTTGTGTGGAAATGACAATTTTTGTTGGGGTTGAATTCCGCCTTTATTGCCTTGTGGTCTGAGAAGATACAAGGTAAATTTTTAATTCTTTTAATTTTGTTGAGGTTTGATTTGTGTCCTAGGATCTGATTTATTTTGGAGAATGTTCCACAGGCTGATGAGAAGAACGTATATTCTTTAGCTTTGGGATGGAGTGTTCTCTATATGTCTATAAGCACAATTGTTCTAGGGTCACTTTTTAAGTTCCTTGTATCTTTGTTTAGTTTCTGTTTAGAGCATCTGTCCAGCACTGTAAGAGGAATGTTAAAGTCCTTTGCTATTATGGTGTTATAGGGTATCATATTGCTTAGATGAATTAAGGTCTGTTTCAAGAATCTGGGAATATTTAAGTTGGATGCATAAATATTTAGAATTGAAATGTCTTCTTGTTGTATTATTTTTCCCTTGACCAAGATGAAGTGTCCATCTTTGTGGGGTTTTTTTGTTTTTTTTTTTTGTAGAGACAGAGTCACTTTATCGCCCTTAGTAGAGTGCTGTGGTGTCACACAGCCCACAGCAACCTCCAACTCCTGGGCTTAAGTGATTCTCTTGCCTTAGCCTTCAGAGTAGTGGGACTACAGGCACCTGCCACGACGCCTGGCTATTTTTTTGTTGTTGCAGTTTGGCCAGGGCCAGATTTGAATCCGCCACCCTCGGTATATGGGGCCGACGCCCTACCCATTGAGCCACAGTCGCTGCCCCATCTTTGTGTTTTTTGACTTTAGTTGCTTTAAATCCACTTTCTATTAGAAAATAAGATTCTAACTCCTTTTTTCTTCTAATTTCCACTTGCCAGAAAAAGTGTCTTCCATCCCTTAACCCTGTTAACTTTGTAAACTCAAACATAAGGCAGGTGTGTTTCCTACAGATAGCAAATGGATGGCTTATGCATTTTTATCCAATCAGCTACCCTATGCCTGTTCAGTGGGGAATATTTATTGAGAGAATTGATAAGTGTGGTGCAGTTCTATTCATCGTATTTTGTGAAAGTCCATTACTTAGCTTTATTTTTTGCAGCATTGTAGAAGTTAGGTTTTGTCCTTCAGTTTTTACTAAAGGGTTTACTTTCCAGGTGGTCCATTGTGATGGTAAGTGGGTAGAACAGGTCGAAGTATTTCCTGTAGATCTGGTTTTGTTGTGGCAGACTTCCCCAATGTTTACATATCAGTAAATGATTTTATTTCTCTGTCAATTTTAAAGCTTAGCTTAGCAGGATATAGAACTCTGGGGTGAAAACTGTTTTGTTTAAGTAGATTAAAGGTAGATGACCATTGTCTTCTGGCTTGAAAATTTTTATTTGAGAAGTCCCCAGTCAACCTGATGGATTTGCCCTGGAGGTCAACTGTGCTCATCCTGGCAGCTAGCAAACTCTTCTCTTTTGTCTTGACTTTGGACAGTTTCACCACAATGTGCCTTGGAGAAAGTCTATTTGATTTGAGATGACCTGGGGCCCGCTATCCCTCTGAAAAGAATGCGTCAGAATCTTTGGTGATATTTGAGAAATTTTCATTTATGATATCCTCTATTAGGGCTTCCTCTTCTCTGAGGTGTTCTTCTTCCCCTTCGGGGATACCGATAACTTGTATGTTTGAATGCTTCATGAAGTCCCATAATTCTGTCAGTGAACAATCTGCTTTCTCTCTTTTTTTTTCTGTCTCTAACTGCCTGAGTTAGCTCAAGAGTTTTATCCTCCACCTCTGAGATTCTTTCTTATGTGTGGTCTAATCTGTTATAGATACTTTCTACTGCATCTTTAAGTTCCCTGATTGCTTCAGTTCCTTAAGCTGTGCTATATCCTTTCTATATTCTGCATATCATTTATCTTTTATTTGATTCTATTTTTGGATTTCCTTTTGGTTATTTTCCACTTTCTCGGCATTCTTTTTACCATCCATATTTTACATTCGCCTTCTGCCATTTCTAACATTTCTTTATAGGTGGAATCTCTGTGGTAGCTACCTCATGATCCCTTGGGAGGGGAGTTGCTTTAGTCTGGTTTTTCATGTAGCCAGGAGTTTTTTGCTGTTTCTTCCTCATGAGTGTTTTCTTTTTTCTTTTTGTCTGTTTCCTTGCCCTACTTTTTCCTTTCACTTCCTTTTGCTCTTTAAGTTACTATGCCTCTGACCTAAGGTGTTGAATTATCCTTTTGGTAAAGAACTAAAAGGATACAAAGAATAAAGAGCAAGAAGGGATAAAAGATTTAAAAAGAGAAAGGAAAGAGGGGTGAGTAAAAGAGAAGATTGACAAGCAGCAGAGAGGAGCAGAAAGAGAGAGACAGAAGTAATAGCATACAGTGGGGTCCCAGCTACTTGGGAGGTTGAGGCAGGAGAATCACTTGAGCCCAAGAGTTTGAGGCTGCTGTGAGCTACAACACCGCCCCTGCACTCTAGCCTGGACAAGAGACTGAGACTCTGTCTCAAAAAAAAAAGAAAGAAAGAGACAGTTTATGGTATTGGCTCTTACAGAGGTACCCACCACAATCATGGGGAATCCCATCATACAGTTAAGGCCAGACTCCACCCAGACCCAATGTACCGCTGGTTAAGGTTTATAGTGGAAAATACAATGGTTTCTTTCTCAGTTCCGGTTGTCTATCTGGTATCTGGCAATACCTGGAGACTGATATGAATAGCGGGCTCTCAAATCCTGCAGGAAAAAAACAATTCAAATGTCTGCAATGCTCTGTGTGATTTCAGTCTGGCTTTTATCTCAGAGATATTGAACACATTGTTTAGAAGTTTGGACTGGGAGAGCAGAAGTGATCACAATACATCAAAAACTTTTGGTGCATTTGGATGAGTTTTTCTAGTCCTTCCTTAGTAAGTTTGGCTTTCTATTTTGGGAGGATATAATCCCTGTGCCTATTGCTTATGGCATCTAAGCATTTTCCTTAAGATAGGTCAGAGTGTCAAGGGTTACAGGAGATCCTCAATCAACTCCTGCAGAACATGGTGATTTTGCTAGTGACTTAAAATAGGGACAAAGTTTTAGCTTTAGGATCATAAACACAAAAGACCACCTGAGACCACAGAGGACCGGATATGAGCTACTTATAGTAATACTGAACAGGCGAACAAGAATAGCAGGAAAGCCGCCGATTTTCTTGTCTTAGGGTTCTTTGAAGTAAGCTATTTATTAAACATCATATTACAGTGTGTGAACCAAAATCTTTGAAGACAGGTTATCCTACTCTGCACAGTGGCCACTGTTAACGAATTACTTCCTTTTCCTCTTAGGTTTTGTTTTTCTGTTTTTAAAACCAAAACCCAGACTGCTTTTCCCCATTTACTTATTAACCTAGGCAGGTTAAGTGCTACATTTAGAAGAGTATCCATTGGCAAGAGCACTGAAGATGCCTATCACCCATGCCCTACCCAACAACACTAGAAAACGTGCATCCAAGAGCCGCTCTGTAAATAAAGGCAGCAACTTCTGTAAAACAGAAAACCAGGCTAACAGACATGCTGGAGAAAAATGACTAAAACTGGCAAGACTCCAAATAGGGCGTCAATTTTTATTTAAAAGCAAATCCAGGCTAACATGCCTTGTTTCAGCTAGTATTTTTCTGTTCCTCAATTAATAAGGTACCCTAGATACACTAATAGTAGTCTTATCTTAGGAAATATTCAAAAGAAAACCGAAAGGGCAATATTATCCTCCCAACCCAATTACAACCCCAGCTCCTGCCTGGGGCAGGAGAGATGAGCACTGGGTGCCCAGCAAGCCTGCACACGTGCTAACATGTCAAAGATGCCATGGAAGAACCCTTGCCACTCGCCAAAAGGTGTCCCTGACTAAGTGTGTGCTGAGAGGAGAAAAGGACAGCGCCGGACACATCACCGGTCCGTTTTAACGTGGCTGCAAACGGCGGGAAGCTTTTTAAAATCTAGAAATACATCAAAGAGCTAATGCAGATTAAGCTCTGCTGCTTTTTTTTCCTGAAAGGCTCACTTTTGTTCCTAATATAAAGACTTAGAAGGCATTTCTTCAGATCATAAAGCAAGTTGTACTTTTAATGATGGATTAAAAATTATAAAAGTAAAAGATGGCTTTTCCTCCCTGTTCTTTTTTTTTTTCCTCCTCCTTCTTCCTTTTTTAAGTGATGAATTCAGGAAAAGACCAGTCTAGGCCAAATTTATCTCTTGCTAACCTTCAAGGATGTGGAGTAAGCCAAGTATGATATTAGTACAAAGTGAAATTTGGATGATTTAGTCCTTTTTTGTTAATTCCATTCTTAGAACCATTAGATAATATTTAATAGTATCTAAGATACATAGCTTGAAAAACTATTACACATCTCCACTATCAAAAGCATAAAATAAATGTGCTCATGACTGTATTTTGTTTTATTTTGTTTTGAGATAGAGTCTAATTTTGTCACCCTTAGTAGAGTGCCACGGCATCACAGCTCACAGCAACCTCCAGCTGTTGAGCTTAGGCGATTCTCTTGCCTCAGCCTCCCAGAGTAGCTGGGACTAGAGGTACCTACCACAACGCCCAGCTATTTCTTTTGTTGCATTTTGGCTGGGCTGGGTTTGAACCCTGCCACACTCAGTATATGGGGTCGGGGCCCTACTCACTGAGCCACAGGCGCCTCCCATGACTGGACTTTTGAAATAGCAAGCTTGTTATGTGAATAGAATAATTACTCCCAAGTAGATTAACACTTCCTCAAAGAAGACAGTACACCAGGCTTCCCAGACAGCCTACCTCTCTCGGCTTCCCCATACTGGGCTCCTCCTCAGTTCCCTCCCCCCAGCCTAGAGAGCCAGCTCTTTCTGTCCATCCTCAGGCATCCACTTGAATGCTGCGTCTAGTCCCTTATTTTGAGACACAGTCTCACTCACTCTGCCAGAGTGCAGTAGCATCAGCCTAGCTCACAGCAACCTCAAATTGCTGGGCTCAGGAGATCCTCCTGTCTTAGCCTCCCAAGTAAGTGGATTGTAAGTGCTTGCCACAATGCCTGGCTAGTTTTTCTATTTTTAGTAGAGATGAGGTCTCACCCCTTGCTCAGGCTGATCTCAAACTCCTGAGCTCAGGCAATCCACCTGCCTCAGCCTCCCAGAGTGCTCAGATTATAGGCATGAGCCACCATGCCCAGCTGAACCCGGGGTCGTTCCTTCATCAATTGATCTCCTTTACTCTTTCCTATTGGCTCCTTCTCTTCAGCATGAAAACCAGCTTGGGTCATTCCAATAAACAAATTCTCCCTGACTCTGCATCCCCGTGCTCACTGCCTTCCGCCTCCTGCCACCATCATGTTCCCAAAACAGCCCTCTGCTCTGGTGGCTACAGCCACACATGCACCAGACCCACTCAGACTGGCAGTGGCCCCACTGTTCTCTCTGGGTAACAACCCATCTAGACATTCAAATTACATATGTTTCAGGTAGAAAAACTGTTACACTTTTGTTCATATTAGAGTGAAGAAAAGGAATAAGATACATTGAAAAGGTACTTCCAAGATAGAGAAAGCATAGATTATCTTTTTTTTTTAGACAGAGTCTTACTATGTCACCCTCGGTAGAGTGCCATAGCGTCACAGCTCACAGCAACCTCAAACTCTTGGGCTCAAATGATTCTCTCGCCTCAGCCTCCCAAATAGCTGGGACTACGGGCACCTGCCATAACACCCAGCTAGTTTCTGTTGCAGTTGTCATTGTCGTTTAGCTGACCTGGGCTGGGTTCAAACCCATCAGACTCAGTGTATGTGGCTGGCACCGTAACCACAGCACTACAGGCGCCACGCCAGCATAGATTATCTTTATTACACATAAGAATAATAACTATCTTTCTAAAACTGTAAAATTGATAGCACATTATAATAACTTATGGATGGGATCTGCCTAAGTGTTCACCTTAGGAAGTATAAAATTTCTATCACGATAGTCTGCCCCACTTATTCAAGGTTTCACTTTATAAGGCTTCAGTTACCTACAGTTAACTGTGGTCCAAAAAGGCCAAGTGAGAAATTCCAGCAATAAACATTTCATAAGCTTTATATCGTGTATTATACTTTGCTATTCTGAGTAGCGTGACGAAATCTCATGCCATCCTGCTTCATCCTGCCTGGGTTGTGACTCCTCCTTCTGACCAGCGTCTACAACCAGCAGTTCCTTAGCAACCACCTTGGTTACTGGATTCACTGTCACAGGACTGCAGCACTTGGGTGCGGCTACCCCACTGTCCACCTTTGCTAAATGTAATGCTTTAATTGTAAGGATCACACGGAGGCTTAAGATATGAGGTTCTGTGTCTGAGTAATCCCTGTGTGGGCCCCTTGAGGTGTCTTCTGAGGTACCTCATGAGGGATCTGATGGTGCAGATCTCCAAGAAGTCACCTTTAAGTCTTTTTAGCAAATACAATATCCAATTAGGAACAGAAATTCCAGGTGAGTAGAAATTGCAATTTTGTTGGGTTAATTTTCAGCTCCAATATGGAGTTTAGTGAAGAGAAAGATATTTGCTGATGAAAACACCAAGAAAATCTGTGCTGAAGCTCTATGTCATCTAGTCTGGTTCAAGAGGTAAATGCCAAGAAATTAAGAGACACCCTCCTCACCCACCCCAGTCTCCCATTACAGAAGAAAGGCCTGACTTAATAGAACCAAGACTAAATACCCGAGGTGGGGTTTTTGATTGAATAAAATACACCCAGACCCAGGGACCTCTGTACAGGTTTCTACTGAGGTAGAGATCAAGGCCTGTGATGTAGGACAGGGTGGCAGGAGTGGTGAGGAGGCTCCTGCACCTTCTAGCCTCACCCAGACGGTGCAGCATGCTAATCAAGGGGCCTCCACCAGGGCAGCCAACCCTCCTCCACTGACACCAAGCGCAAAGGGGGCATTAGAACCGAGGAGTCAATTTCTTACTGAAATGGAGTCATTTTTAAGTGCGGTGTACAGTAACAGTGTGGGTCCACTTAGATGCGGATTTTCTTCTGCCTGTACCACCTCCTTGTGCTCCTCCTCCTCCTCAGCTCAACTCAATGGGAAAAGGACGAGGATGAAGAACTTCCTAACCATCCACTTCCACGTAATGAACAGTGGATGTATTTTCTCCTTGTGTCTTTCTTTTTTTTTTTTGGAGACAGAGCCTCAAGCTGTCACCCTGGATAGAGTGCTATGGCATCACAGCTCACAGCAACCTCCAACTCCTGGGCTCAAGCAAGTCTCTTGCCTCCGTCTCCCAAGTAGCTGGGACTACAGGCGCCCGCCACAACGCCCAGCCATTTTTTGGTTGCAGCTGTCATTGTTTGGCGGGCCCAGGCTGGATTCGAACCCGCCAGCTCAGGTGTATGTGGCTGACACCTTAGCCCACTGCGCCACAGGCGCCGAGCCCCTTGTGTCTTTCTTAATGGCATTCTTTTCTCTAGCTTAATATATTTGTAAGAATACAGTACAGGAGGGCTGTCTGGAAAGTGTCCAGCCATGTATATCTTGGTTTTTCATATTACATGACTGGATACCTTCCAGATAGCCCTGTGTCTGGCCTTATATGCAACATACAAAAGTATGTGTTAATTGGTAAGGCTTCAGTCAACAATAGGTATTAGTCAAAAGCTATACATGGACTTTCTGACTGCATGGGGAGGAAGCTGGTGCCTCTAACCCACCATCTCAGTCAGGAGACACACACCCCTTAGGAACATCTCAGGATTCTCTCCCTGTGACACTCGTCTGGATGCTGTCCTAAGGCTTTTCATTTAGTTTGATTTCTGAGTGACCAGTGAGAGTTTATCTGGACTCTGGGGAAAAGACAACATGGCCTTTCCCTCCTACGTCCAGAGTATAAAGGATCTACTTAAAAGGGCCCAGATAGTTCTTTAATAAACATGACTAGTGGGACTATAAATGATTCTGCCAGAGAGTAAGTGGGATTATCTTCTGTTTTGAGCTAATGTCTGTAGCTGGGCCATGCCCTGAGAAGGCTCTGGTACATTCAGGCTCAGATTTTATGTGTGCTTTTCTATCCCCCTGCACCTGTGCAAAGAGAAAAGTCAGTCAGCTTCCATTTCTTAGGGCCTACAGTTCCAGTTCTATGAATTCTGTCGCTATAGCATGACAGGAGCTATTCATCTTTTTTATAGTAGAGAAGGCATTCTAGGCATCACAACCAACCCTCTTAAGCAAGCCTAGTAGAACTTCCAGAGTGAGTGTTTATGCCCACAGAGCTAACTAGAGCGGTCAGGAGACGCACCCATGTGACTGTTTGTGAAGCCATAGCCAGGCCAGGCCTTCTGACTAAGGCAATTTATTCCCAATGAAGGTGGCAAGTGTAAGGGTACCAACTCCAGGGAGCTGTCCCCTCCTCCTACAAGAACTAAACCAGAGGCCTGACTGCAGGGGCAGGGACAACAGTTCTTCCCATCCCCCAGATAGGGCCTCCCCCAGGGCTGCCTTTGCTTACAGGGACAGGCTACAACCCTCCCAGACAACTGTGCAGAGAGAGAAGCTTGTTGAGAACCCCTGCTCCCAGGGGAGAGGGAACAGGCCCTCACCAGAGTAGGTCCCCAAAGCCAGGTCCCCAAAGCCCCCAGTGTCCCTTTCAGCCCAGGAAGGACAGCTGTCTGTGCTCCTGGCCTCCCACCCACAGGCTAGAGCCCTGATACACTGCTCCTCAGAGACTTTGAAACTTCCCTGGAGTTAGACCAGGCTGCTGAAGTCAGACAATTTCCTGGCCAATGGGAAAAAATCCATTGGGAAATAAATATGACCCCTCAGAATATGCCATCCTTCTTCAGAATGAATTGTAGCCTTTTGAGACAATAATGATATGTGAAACTGTGGCCAATTCACAGTTGATAATTGGCTAAGAAGCCAAAGCCTTAGCGGGGATGGCCTGTGCCTCACCACTTCCAGCTGATAGGACCTGGACAGGATTGGCCACAGAGCTGGCCCACCGTGCCTGGCCTGCTGCACTCCCCTATGCACCCCATCCTGCTGCACTCCCTCCCCACCCCTCGTGCACCCCATCCTGCTGCACTCCCCATGATGCACCCCAGCCTGCTGCACTCCCCCTGGTGCCGCCCAGCCTGCTCACTCCCCCTGGTACCGCCCAGCCTGCTCACTCCCCCTGGTGCCGCCCCAGCCTGCTGCACTCCCCCCTGGTGCACCCAAGCCTGCTGCACTCCCCCTGGTGCACCCCAGCCTGCTGCACTCCCCCCTGGTGCACCCCAGCCTGCTGCACTCCCCCTGGTGCACCCCAGCCTGCTGCACTCCCCCCTGGTGCACCCCAGCCTGCTCACTCCCCCTGGTACACCCCAGCCTGCTGCACTCCCCCTGGTGCACCCCAGCCTGCTGCACTGCCCCTGATGCACCCCAGCCTGCTGCACTCCCCCTGGTGCACCCCAGCCTGCTGCACTCCCCCTGATGCACCCCAGCCTG
>CAUYON010175165.1:0-14637 GCA_963573935.1 Arctocebus calabarensis
TTTTTTTTATTGAATCATAGCTGTGTACATTAGTTCAATCATGGGGTACAGTGTGCGGGCTTCACATGCAATCTGAGATATTTTTATCAACCTGATTGACATAACATTCATGAGATTTTCTCATTTACTATATGAAAACATTTTTGCTCGTATTTAGAAGTTTTCTCCTGACCCTTCGAATATGTACCACACATGTGATCTCACCCTTTGTCCCATCTCCCCCCACCCTCACCCTCTCTTTCCCTCCCTCTCCCCTTTCCCCGTCTTCCTGTGCAACAAATGGGTTGTAGCCTTAAAGACGAACTATTACCTATGTTACTTATCTTTTTCCAAAATATAGAAAAAGTAAAAATACTTCTAAACACATTCTATAAAGCAAATATCACCGTGATCCCCAACCCAATAAGAAAAGAAAACTATAAACCAATACCTTTAATGAACATAGATGCAAAAATATTCAATAAGATTCTAGCAAACAGAACCCAGCAACACATCAAACGAATTATACACCATGACCAATTCGTTACATGGTGTGTAATGAATTATACACCATGACCAAGTGGTCAGGGTCTCAAGATTGGTTCAATATACATAAATCTATAAATATAATTCATCACATAAACAAACTAAAAAACAAAGATCACATAAACAAACTAAAAAACAAAGACCATATGATACTTTCAATTGATGCAGAGAAAGCTTTTGACAATATCCAGCATTCTTTCACTTAAGAAAATAGGTATAGAAGGGACCTTTCTTAAACTGATAGAGGCTATCTACAGCAAACCCACAGCCACTATCATATTGAATGGAGTAAAAATTGAAAACATTTTCACTCAGATCAGAAACCAGGCAAGGTTGCCCAAAGTCTCCACTCCTTTTTAACATTGGAAGTCTTAGACATCACAATCAAGCAAAAGAAGGTGATCCAGGGTATACAAATGGGGTCAGAAGAGATCAAACTTTCACTCTTCACAGATGATATGATTTCATACCTGGAAAACCCCAGGAAATCAACCACAGACCTCTTAGAAGTGATCAAGGAATACAGCAGTGCCTCAGGATACAAAATCAATACTCACAAATCAGTAGCTTTTATATATACCAATAATAGTCCAGCTAAAAAAACAGTCAAGGACTCTATTCCCTTATGGTTGTGCCAAAGAAGGTGAAATATTTGGGAATTTACCTGACAAAGGATGTGAAAGATCTCTATAAAGAAAAATATGAAACTCTGAGAAAAATAGCTAAAAATGTTAACAAATGGAAAAACATACCATGCTCGTGGCTAGGAAGAATCAACATTGTTAAAATGTCCATATTACCAAAGCAATTTACAAATTTGATGCAATCCCTTTCAAAGCACCACTGTCATACTTTAAAAATCTGGAAAAAAAAAAATAGTACTTTGTTTTATATGGAACCAGAAAAAACCTTGAATAGCCAAGGCATTACTCAGAAATAAAAACAAATTAGGACAAATCATGCTACCGGACTTCAAACTATACTATAAATCTATAGTGATCAAAACAGCATGGTATTGGCAGAAAAATAGAGAGGTAGATGTATGGAACAGAATTGAGAACCAAGAGATGAACCCATACTCTTATCATCATTTGATCTTTGATAAGTTCATCAAAAATATAAATTGGGGAAAGATCCCCTATTTACCAAATGGTGCTGGGAGAATTGGCTGCTGACTTGTAGAAGACTGAAACTGGACCTACACCTTTCTCCTCTAACAAAAATTGACTCTCACTGGTTAAAGGACTTAAACTTAAGACATGAAACTATAAAAATTCTTGGAGAGAGTGCAGGGGAAACACTTGAAAAAATTGGCCTGGGAGAATACTTTATGAGGAGGACACCTCAGACAATTAAAGCAACATCAAAAATACATTACTGGGATCTGATCAAATGAAAAAGCTTCTGCACAGCCAAGAACACAGTAAGTTAAGCAGGCAGACAGCCCTCAGAAGAGGAAAGGATATTTGCAGGTTAAGCTTCTGACACAGGTTTGATAACCAGAATCCACAGAGAACTCAAATTTATTAATAAGAAAAGAACAAGTAATCTCATTTCATTGTGATCAAGGGACTTGAACAAAAGCTTCTCTGAAGAAGGTAGGTCCATGGCCTACAGACACATGAAAAAATGCTCACCATCTTTAATCATCAGAGAAATGCAAATAAAAACCACTTTGAGATATCATCTAACTCCAGTAAGAGTGGCTCACATAACAAAATCCCAAAACTACAGATGTTAGCATGGATGTGGAGAAAAAGGAACTCTTCTCCACTGCTGGTGGGAGTGCAAGCTAATATGTCCCAAAAGAACTATGGAGAATACTCGGGGATCTAAAAGCAGACCTGCCGTTTGACTCTTTAATTCCTCTACTGGGTGTATATCCAAAATACCAAAAATCACTTTATAACAAAGACATTTGCACCAGATTGTTCATTGTAGCTCAATTCATAATAGCCAAGTCATAGAAGAAGCCCAATTGCCCACTGATCCATGAATGGATTAATAAATTGTGGTATATGTATACCACAGAATAATTATGCAGCCTTAAAAAATGATGGAGACTTTACCTCTTTTACGTTTACATGGATGAAGCTGGAACATATCCTACTTAGTAAAGTATCTCAAGAATGGAAAAAACAATATTCAATGTACTCAGTACTATTATGAAACCAATTTACGATCACTCACACTTTCATATGAAGAATAGATCACAACTATGGCCCAAGATGATGGAGGAAGGAGTGGGGAGGTAAGAGGGGAGGTCAGATTGAGGGAGGGTGAATGGTGGGATCACACCTATGGTGCATAATGCAAGGGTACATGTCAGATCTATTAGTATAGAGTATAAATGTCTTAACAGAATAATTAAGTAACCAAGATAAGATATATGTTAACCAGTGTGATATAAGCATTCCTAATTTTATATGAAATCAGCACACTGCACCCCATGAATTCATTAATGTATACTTGATCTATGTGTTTATGATTTAATAAAAAAACGAAAAAAAGAAAAAACCCTATACTTTCTTCTCTTAATGTTTTATAAACAAAAAATAATAACATGGTACTGTAGGAAGTTTATAACATATGCAGAAGTAAAATATATCAAATAATAGAACAGTATAAATGGGATATACTAAGGTAATGTTTGTACATTTTTATAAAATGTGTAATATACACAGCATAAAATTTATCATTTTAACTATTTCAAATAGTTAAATTCTGTGGCATTAAACACATTCCCAGTGTTGTACAACCATGACCACTATCCACCTCCAGAACATTTTTATCTTCCCCAACTTAAACATTAACTCTCCATTCCCTTTTTCCTCTAAACCCTAGAAACTAACTATATTATTTTCTGTCTCCATGAATTTTACTACTCTAATACCTCATATAATTGAAATCAATGTAGTATTTGTCATTTGTGACTGGCTTGTTTGAGGTTCTAATATCCATCCTTTCCAGGCTGAAAATTACTCCATTGCAAACTCTGTCTGTCCATTCATTGGTTGATGGACACATGCGCTGCTTTTACCGTCTGGCTATTGCAGATAGCCAGAATCTAAGTGTACAAGGATCTCTTCAACTTCCTGCTTTCCTTTCTTTTGGATATATATCCAGAAGTAAAGAGAAATATTTCTTAATGATAAAAGGTAAAATAATGTACTTAATAGGAGAGTTTCAAAGTACTTAAACCAAATAAGAGATAATACTAAACAGATCCAAAATTATAGTTAGAAATTTTAAAACTACTCACTCAGCAACTGACAGGAATGAACTAAATTCAGTAAGATGTAGAATGTTTGGATAAAATTATCAACTTGACAAAATTGATGTATAACACAACAAATGTAAAATAAACATTGTCAAATGTACATAGGATATTCACCAAAAATCAACTATATTACGTGCTATAAAATGTCTCAGATATTCCAAAAGATTGAAATCTCACATCTTCATATTCTCTGAACACAACATAAATTAGAAACCAATAAGAAAATAGATATCAAAAATATCAAATATTTAGAAACTAAGCAACACACTTCTACATAAGGCTTAAGTCAAAGAAGTAATCACAGGAAAATCTTAAAATATTTGAACTGAATAAATATGAAGACATAATAGAACACATTATCGAGGGTACATCTAAAGCTATGCTTAAAGGGGATAATAAAGGTTGAAATTCTTAACAATGCAAATAAAATATATTTCTAGAAAGACAGCACTTACTAAAACTGCCACAAAGAGAAATAAATATGTGACTATCCATCAGATATTGAATTTGTAATTTAAAACTTTCCCCCAAAAAGAAACTTTCAGGTCAAAGTGGTTTTATATGCTAAATTTAATTCCAGATAGATTTCATACCTAAATATGAAGAGTAAATTATACCAACAAGGATGACTTCAGAGGGGAGTTTGGAGTTAGAAAATAATTTTTAACCAGCACATGAAAAGTACTGCTCATAAGGAATAACAAAAAATAAATTGGGCTTTATTCAAATTAAAAATTTCTGTTCCTCAGAAAATCCCACTAAGAGCATGGAAAGGAGCAGGAAGAGGGAGGGGGGGACATATCGCAGAAGGAGGGAGGGCGTGAGGTGGGGTCTCAGTTAATGTACACATTGTGAGGGTGTCTAACATGCCCCCTGGGAGAGGGCCTCTTCTACCAATGGAACTTTACCCTGGAAGTGAGAACAATATAACCTAAAATTTGTATCCTCAACCAGGCAAGGTTGCCCATTGTCTCCACTGCTTTTTTAACATTGTAATGGAAGTCTTAGCCATCGCAATTAGGCAAGAAAAGGCGATCAAGGTTATCCACATAGGGTCAGAAGAGATCAAACTTTCACTCTTCACAGATGATATGATTTTATACCTGGAAAATCCCAGCAATCTATTACAAAACTCTTAGAAGTGATCAAGGAATACAGCACCATCTCAGATTATAAAATCAACACTCATAAATCTGTAGCCTTTACATATATCAACAATAGTCGTCCTGAAAAAAACAGTCAAGGACTCTATTCTGTTCACAGTAGTGCCAAAGAAGATGAAATATTTGGGAGTTTATCTAATAAAGGATGTGAAAGTTCTCTATAAAGAGAACTATGAAACTCTAAGAAAAGAAATAGCTGAAGAATCTGTAACAGTACGATCAAAACATTTCTGAATGTATATGAATCGTGCCCTATGATTGCACCAATGTACAGAATTATGATTCAATAAAATTATAAAAAAAAAAAATAGCTGAAGATGTTAACAAATGGAAAAACATTATGCTCATGGCTGGGAAGAATCAACATTGTTAAAATGTCCATACTACCCAAAGCAATGTACAATTTTAATGCAATCCCTATTAAAGCTCCACTGTCAACTTTAAAGATCTTGAAAAAAAAAAAAAACTTCATTTTATATGGAATCAGAAAAAACCTCGAATAGCCAAGTCATTACTCAGAAATTAAAACAAAGCAGGAAGAATCATGCTACCAGACCTCAGACTATACTATAAATTGATAGTGATCAAAACAACATCATACTGGCACAAAGACAGAGAGGTATGGAACAGAATAGAGAACCAAGAGATGAATCCAGCTATTTGCCATTATTTGATCTTTGACAAGCCAATTAAAAATATTCAGTGGGGAAATTATTCTCTATTTAACAAATGGTGCTGAATGAACTGGCTGGCAACCTGTAGAAGACTGAAACTGGACCCACACTTCTCACCATTAACTAAGATAGACTCTCACTGGATTAAATATTAAACTTAAGACATGAAACTATAAAAATACTAGAAGAAAGTACAGGGAAAACTCTTGAAGAAATCAGCCTGGGCAAATATTTTATGAGGAGGACCCCCTGAGCAAGTGAAGCAACATCAAAAATACACTACTAGGACCTGATCAAACTAAAAAGCTTTTGCATAGCCAAGAACACAGTAAGTAAAGCAAGCAAAATGAGAAAAGATATTTGTAGTTCCGATATTTGTATGTCTCTGACAAAAGTTTAATAACCAGTATCCAAAGAGAACTCAAATGTATTAGCAAGAAAAGAACAAGTGATCCCATCTCAGAGTGGTCAAGGGACTTGAAAAGAAACTTCTTTGAAGAAGACAGGCACATGGCCTACAGATAAAATGCTCATCATCCTTAATCATCAGAGAAATGCAAATCAAAACTACTTTGAGGTATCATCTAACTTCAGTAAAATTAGTCCACATCACAAAATCCAAAAACCATAGATGTCAGCATGGATGTGAAGAAAAGAGAACACTTCTACACTGTTGGTGGGAATGCACACTAATATGTTCCTTTTGGAAAGATGTTTGGAGATCACTTAGAGATCTAAAAATAGACCTGCCATTCGATCCTATAATTCCTCTACTAGATATATATCCAGAAGACCAAAAATCACATTATAACAAAGATATTTGTACCAGAATGTTTATTGCAGCACAATTCATAATTGCTAAGTCATGGAAGAAGCTCAAGGGCCCATCGATCCACAAATGGATTAATAAATTGTGGTATATGTACACCATGAAATATTATGCAGCCTTAAAGAAAGATGGAGACTTTACCTCTTTCATGTTTACATAATGGAGCTGGAACATATTCTTCTTAGCAAAGTATCTCAAGAATAGAAAAAAAAAGTATCCAATGTACTCAGCCCTACTATGAAACCAATTTATAGCTTTCATATGAAAACTATAACCCAATTATAGCCCAAGAATATGGGGAAAAGGGATAGGGAGGGGAAGGGAGAGGAGAAGATGACTGAAGGGAGGGTAATGGGTAGGACCACATTTCCAGTGCATCTTACAAGGGTACAAGGATGAAATTTACTAAATGTAGAATATAAATGTCTGAACACAATAATTAAGAAAATGCTGTGAAGGCTATGTTAACCAGTTTGATGAAAATTCAAATTGTATATAAAACCAGAACATTGTACCCCATGATTGCATTAATGTACATAGCTATGATTTAATATAAATAAACAAATATTTATATAAAAAAATAAAAATTGTCCCCTCATATTAATTTGAAAAACTAAAAAAATACTCAAAAAAAAAAAAGGCATGGAAAGGCAAGCCTCAAAGGAAAGGCATTTGCAACATTTATCACTGGCAAAATGTCCATATCTAAAATACAAAAAGAACTCCTACAAATGAGTAAGGGGAAAAGACTACACAATTTTTTTTTAAATGAGTAACAAAATTGAACAGTCACTTCATAAAATACAGAAAGTCAATAAACATATTAAAAATAATTCACCATGGGCTCAGCGCCCATAGCACATTGGTTAAGGCACTGGCCACATACACCAAGACTGGCAGGTTCAAACCCAGTGCAGGCCTGCTAAACAACAATGACAACTACAACAAAAAAAATAGCTGGGTGTTGTGGTGGGTACCTGTAGTCCCAGCTACTTGGGAGACTGAGGCAAGAGAAATGCTTAGGCCCAAGAGTTGGAGGTTGTTGTGAGTGTGATGCCATAGCACTTTACCGAGGGCAACATAATGACACTCTGTCTCAAAAAAAAAAGAAAAAATTCACAATCATTATTTAGCAGAAAGTAAAAATTTAAACCATGGTGATAAACATTGTTTGTTTGCAGTTACATCTATCTATTCCTTGCACATCTGAGAGTATCAAATCCTCCACTCTCAGCTGGATTTTGGGTGGGATTCAACTCAACTTTAACTCTAGGAATTAAAATTGGTTAACATGCACCATTTTCTAGGCTACACAATTTTGTGCTTAGTCTTTGTTGCTTGAATGAAACTTAATCAGAACCAGTGAAACACAAAAACATTTTGCTGTACCTTTAAGTAAAGTAAACTCTCTTCTCTCTTCAACTGTAACTACCAGAAGATACTGTTTCTTTTTTTTCCCTCCTATCAGAGTTACCCAACCTTCCTAATGTCATGATGTATTTTCATTGTTACAAAGGGGTCACAACCCACATGTTGAGAACCGCTGCCCTATATGATAGAAGTTATAATCTAAAATCTAGAATTACTAAAATTAAAAAAGAAGAGCCTGGAACATAAAGATGATCAAAAGCTGATGATGATGAAGGCAGGTGGAAGGGGAGAGATAGAGAGACATTTCTTTGGTGCCTCTATTAAGAAAGTGAACCAAATTTCTCCTAAAGCTACTCCTATTCCTAATCTTCTCTTAGTTTCCAAAAATGTCTTTTTGTTACATAAGCCACCTTGTGTTGATTTTACTTGGCCATGACATATAGTCCTAATTAATGATATGGTTACTACATTTTAGTGCTTTCCAATGTGCCAGAGAACATGGTAGGTGCCCTGCATCCGTGATATCTAAACTTGGACAATGCTAAAATAGGTTATGATGACCCCACTGTCACTGGGGAGTCCACCAAGACACAGAGATGGCGAGTGGTCAGAAATTAATATTCGACATGTACCTCTGGCTCTTCCCCCACAAAGCCTTTGACTCAGGAAAGTCCTGCCAATGAATAAGTGGAAAGTGCATCAGCATTTGAGCTGCCTGAGCAAGCACAGCATGAAGAGGTCACATCATTTCCTTCAACATAATGACTACGAAGAGCCTGATCACATTTTATTATTTCGAAGCAAATGGCAAAGAATGAAGTATTTATCTTTTTTAAAAAAATCACTTGGTATATATTCTAAGGGTATACATTTTTTTCCTTCCTTTTAAGCTAAGATAAAAACAGCCCAGGGAAAGCAGCAACCTAGCATTATTGTCCTGCTTCCTGGCTCAAGGAGTGTCATGATCTACCCCGTGACCCACTTAACATAAAGGGCAGAGAGAGCAGAGACATAAGTCACAGGCCTCTCTCCTGGCTGCCTGCTGCAGGACCCAGCACAGCCATGTCACCTGTTCACTTTTATCTCCTGGTCCTTTACAAGCCTCCTCTGAGCACTGCCCTTTAAAGGCCCTGAGTTACATCCCAAGTGGAGATGTTCAGATAGTGGCCTAGGACGAACTATTTAAAAGCCACCTTTGTTATGAGGGGATAGGAAAAAAATAAAAGGTCAGCTTTTCTGTAAAGATTCTGACAACAGCAAGGGAGGTAGGCTTTGGATGGTTTCTTAGAACAGGAAGCTAAACAATGCGGTGTCTACGTGTGGGCAGAGTTTTCCAAATTAGCAGATTGGCATTGTTGAGCTATTTTTTTAATATTAGTTCCTTATATTTTAAAATTATAAATATAATACTTTTATTATATTTATAAGTGAGAAGACAAACTATAAAAAGTAAAAATTATAATCCCCTGTAATAACACTATTCTAAGATAAGTACTGTCAGCTCTAGATATTTTCACACATGATGCTTACCTTTATTTTTTCGCCAAAAAATGTAGAAATATAGTTTTGCAAGTTCTTTGCATTATTTAATATCTTTCATATAAATAAATAGTCTCTTACAATGTGATATTAAGGACTAGGCAGATGACCTATTACAAATATGTTGCAATAATCAATTTAAATAATCCTATTCTATTGAATGGTCAGATTCCAAATTTTAAACCTGCTATGGAACATTTTATTTCTACCTTTGTCAGATTATTTCCATTGGATAAATGCCTAGAAATGAATTTTCTGAGTCAAAAATATACATTTTTAAGACTTTCAGTGCATATTCCTATTCATTCTCCTGAAAATTTGTTTACAAGTGCACATTTACAGACCCAATCTTACCGTGTTACCCAGCCACTTACAGCCCTAAGTACCTCATTTCTTTCTACCTGGGGTTCTTCACAGTTTGTCTTAATTCTTAATAGAAGCAGCAGGGATGGGAGTGGATGTTTATAAGCTCTTTTTTACTTAATCAATGAACTTGCCTAGCAGAGTCCCACACATCAGGGATTATCTCTCCATACCATGCTCCACTCCTTCCCCAGAAAGAGGAAATCCACATCTCTTACAAAACTGTAAACATAAAATATGTCTCAGTATTTATAAGTGGATGAATGAAGCACATCTGCGATTTAACCTAGACCTGTCCCACCCCAAAAGCCTTTATTACAGACCTCTCCTGGGATGCCTGCCAACTCAGGCAGAGTGCCCCTTCTAGAAATGACCTGTGTCACAGCAGAGGAAGCCCCTCACCTAACTCGGACAACCAATTCCTCTCCTGGGAATGTGGAATCTGAATGGGAGAGAGGTAAGCCCTCAGAGCTGGACTGCATCATCACAGGACTCTCAAATCCCAAAGCCGCCCTATTTTCCTTCTTTTTTGACGTAAGATACCCAGCATCTGTTTTTATTACATACAACCAATGGACCTTTATCTTAATCAATATAACTGCAGGTGATGGCAAAGCCTTAGGGAAAGAAAATTAACTGTTCCTCACCACAAAACATTGGGAGCTTCTTTTATGCAAACCCACCTCAGAAACAAGAACCAGTTGCTGGTGGCAGACTGCTAATAGCGACGTTCCAGATGTCTTGTTATCAGAAATTCTATGAAAACGTGGGCATAAAAATTGCATAAATTTTAGACAGCTCAGAGGACTGTGATTTAATTGTTCTTTACCCATATGTTACAAAAGAACAGTCTGTGTAGCTGTGGATGTGTGGCAAACTCAGCGATGGCCAAGTGAATTTTCCTATCAAAGAGCCTGGGGAAAGTTAGACTATTTCTTTGAAACCCTGCAAGTAGAACTCAGACCTTCTGGAAACTAAATGTGAGCACTGAATGTCCTTGAATAAACCTGCCAAAAGTGAACAGACTTGAGCTATTGCTTCTTTTTATGATTTTATGATTTTAATGATTTTTTTAATGAGGCAGGTTTATGGAAAATGGAGATAAAATCATTGGAAACAGGGAAATCATTTAGAAAAAAAAGCTGACCCATCTGTGAAATCCATCATATGCAGCTTCTTCCCTCAAAACATTTCTTGGCTTTACCCTTTCTCTCCTTTTCCATCAGCAGCTTCCAAATCTGGCCAGTATCACCTATTCCCCAAATTAAGGTTCCAACTTCTGCTGTCCAGCTGTTTCTCTCTCCAAATCCATCATTTACAATTGTGCCAGACAAATTTTCCAAAAATCTTGATTTTTCAGGCCTCTCCCTTATTCAAAAATCTACCAGAGGAGACGCTAGGGCACTGAGGGAAACGACTAGGCTCAGAACAAGGGCTCAAATCCCATCTCCACCAAACATCAGCCGTGTGAATTAACACGAGCAAATTAACACTTCTGAGCCTCGGCATGCTCATCTGTAACATGGTGACGCACCGTTACAAATAAATGGTGCTTTACAGCAGAACGTCCATAGCTGACCATCTCCCTACATTCACCATCTCAGGTTGGCCTAATTTCATAGACTAGACATGCACCAGCACCACGTGTCTGTATCTGTACAGTAGACCTACCTCCTTATGTTGATCACCTCTGTATGTTGACCAGTTTGTTATAGTCCCTTGGGAGGTCAACTTACAGAAGTTCTATTATACTTGTAAAGTGGCTCAATAAATGTCACTTCACTTTCCCCTGTCTATTAGGTCTTACAAAACTATTTAGCACCTTCTGTTTCTGTCCCAGCAAGGCTCTCTATGTCCTATCTCTACTCTCCATGTCCAACCATGTATCCCCCCCACCACTCCCAAATGAATTCCCTGCCCCATCTAGGCTCTGTCCCCTCTTTACCTCCATTTCTACCTCTCTCCCTTCACTTATGTTCACATGCACTCCTCTGCCACAATTATGCTCACTGAAAATTTTACTCTATGCTTCAAATCCTTTCAAATCCAACTCAAGTCCTGCCCTCTCCAGCTTCCTTAGTCACCAAGATGTTCTAAATTATGTAGTAGATACAAATTTTTCAGGCCTCAAACTCAACTGTCTAGAAATGTAACTCTATTTTTTTGTAATTAAATGTGATTGCTATCTCAAGCTCCCTTATCAGCTAAAAATAGCAATTTAATGTTAGTTACATTAGGTCTTTCTTGTTCAGACCAGAGTTTTCTCAGTCAGTTCTGGATTTTCAGATTCCTCTTCTTTTTTTTTTTTTTTGAGCCTCAAGCTGTCAACCTGGGTAGAATGCTATGGCATCACAGCTCACAGCAACCTCCAACTCCTGGGCTTAAGCGATTCTCGTACCTCAGCCTCCCAAGAAGCTGGGACTACAGGTGCCCGCCACAATGCCCGGCTATTTTTAGTTGTAGTTTCATTGTTGTTTGGCAGGCCTGAGCTGGATTCAAACACCACCAGCTCCAGTGTATTTGGCTGGCACCTTAGCCGCTTGAGCTACAGGCACTGAGCCTCAGATTCCTCTTCTTTTAAGAATTATATCTACATTCCAGAGAAGCCCACAGAGTGCTAGGTTGGAGATGGGCAAGGTGCATCTTATGACACTGTCCACTTTCCCTGCCGACACCTGCTGAGATGTGCATTCCCCACTGACCCATCACCAACAACCTTCCCCACGTACATTGGCTTTGGGGCTTGAGCTCCCATATGGTGTCTAGTTCTACAGACTAACACCATAGGCCATAGCTTGTCTTCAAATCCTGGTGAAGTCTGCTGGTTCACACTTTCAGACTTTCTGGGATGGTAGAAAACTAAATGAGGCTCTCTCAGGCCTCTTTGTCTAGACATCCGCCACAGCTATCTCCTCACCAATGCCCTCTAACTCTGCTGAGATCGATGACTCCCAAGACCCCAGAGAGGAAGATAGCATTCAGCTCCCTCTGTTCTCAGGTTCTATAATCACAGGGTGACTCACATGTCCTCAGCCACACAGGGCTCAGTATAAAGTATATTACCCCTTATCTGATACCCATACTAGTTTCTAACTCTATTGCTCTTATCAAGTCTCTTCTCTTCTCCCAGAAAGAACTTATCCCTTTTCATTTAAAAAGAACTGGCTTTAATAGATTCTTAGTTTTCTAATTCAAAGAATCTATCTCTGAGTCCTTCAGAGTTTTGACTTTTGAGATAGAAAAACTTTTGCTTTTTATCTACTGACTCTCTCATGAATTTTAGAAGTCTGCTATGGAACACAAAAGCTGAATGCTGACCCACCCCTTCCCTGAAGCTGTAAGCTTAGGTTGCTCTAGTTACCACCTGAAACAAATAGGTTACAGTACAAAGAGAAATATCAGGAACAAAAAATAAATAAATAAATGAAGTGTTTAGTTGCAGAAAAAAAGAAGTATCCGGAATAAAAAAAACATTGGGCCAGGTATGGTGGCTCATGCCTGTAATCCTAGAACTCTGAGAAGCTGGGGCAGGAGGACTGCTTGAGGTCAAGAGTTCAAGACAAGCCTAAGCAAGAACAAGACCCTATACTTATAAAAAAATACAGAAATTATCTAGGCATAGTGGTATATGCCTGTAGTCCCAGCTACTTGGTGGCTGAGGTAGAAAAATCACTGAGCCTAGGAGTTTGAGGTTGCAGTGAGCTATGACAATGCCACTGCCCCCTAACCCAGGTGACTCTATCTAAAAAGAAAAAAGAAAAGAAAAGAACATTGATAGGTATACAACATCACCCCACCACATTTGTCAGAAGCCTTCTCCTCCTTGCCTTCCCTTCCACACTTCTATCTTTCTTAACCTCCCTAATTTCTATATTTATGTAGCCCCTTGGTACTCTACTTAAATACCACTTCCTGTTCAAAGCTTTCTCCTCCTCCATTCATTTCCATTCGCCTGTGGCTCAATGGGCTAAGGCGCCAGCCACGTACACCTGAGCTGGGAGGCAGAGGCAAGAGACTCGCTTGAGCCCAGGAATTGGAGGTTGCTGTGAGCTGTGATGCCACAGAACTCTATCCAGGGTGGCAGCTTGAGGCTCTGTCTCAAAAAAAAAAAAAATTGAAGATGGCGGTCTTTAGCCAGCTTTCTGCAGACGCGCCTGTCCAGAAGGAGAGTTAAAGGAAAGAAATTTAGCGAGAAAGCCAACGGTTTGGAGCTGAGCCAAGAGACAAGGTCGAGGAACGCACATCAACACTGCTGGAGCGACCTGCAAGCCCAAGGATACAAATAAAAGGTACAGAGCACTTCGCAAAGCGGACGGGAGTCCCCTCCCCCAAGAGAACAGCTCACAGTATACGCCATACCTCCATACAAACAAGCGAGCAGAGTTCGGCTGTCCTCCCACTCTACCCCACGGGAGAGATCCGGACCTCCTTCTCCTGTGCCGCGGCACCCTCCTGCCAGGCATAAAGCGGTATAAAACTATATATTCTCTACCTACAAGTTGGAACTCCCCGCACTCCCCTCCACTTTCACCCTGAGGTTTGGAGGTCTCTCCCCCACGGAGTCCAGATTCTTGAACACTTTCTCGCGGGGTGTGGACAGGGTGTGGGTTGCTGCTGGTCTGTGCCGTTCTCCTGGCTTGGGAGCGGTGAGAGATTGAGCCGAAAAGCAGCTGGCCGGCTGGCTTTGCTGAATTTCGGCCACACCTGGCCCTCAGGGGATGACAGCGGAGACAAAGGGCTGAAGCTCACAGAATAAGTCAGGACTATTAGCAGCCCAGCGTCTCCCCCACAGAGCAGAAATTCTGCGAACTTGTTCTGTTCTATCAGCTTTTTTACCTACTTTACATCAATCAGGGACAGGACTGGAATTGAGTGAATCGCCCCAGCCCCCAT
>CAUYON010175166.1:0-10368 GCA_963573935.1 Arctocebus calabarensis
CAGGTGTACATGGCTGGTGCCTTAGCCCATTGAGCCACAGGTGCCAAGCCTTTTTTTTTTTTTTTTTTTGTAGAGACAGAGTCTCACTTTATCACCCTTGGTAGAGTGCCGTGGCATCACTCAGCTCACAGCAACCTCCAACTCCTGGGCTTAGGCGATTCTCCTGCCTCAGGAGTCTCAGCTCCTCCCTGAGCAGCTGGGACTACAGGCGCCTGCCACAACGTCCAGCTATTTTTCTGTTTTGCAGTTCAGCCAAGGCCAGGTTTGAACCCGCCAACTTCTGTATATAGGGCTGGCACCCTACTCGCTGAACCACAGGTACTGCCCTAGTTTTTTCTATCTTTAGTAAAGGTAGGGTCTTGCTCATGCTCAGGCTGGTCTGGAACTCTTGAGCTCAAGCAACCCACTTGCTTGGGCCTCCCAGAGTGCTAGGATTACAGGCACGAGCTACATGCCTGATCCTTAAACACACTTTTAATATTATACTGGCAGCAGACTCAGTGTCATTTACGTTATGGTCTTCACATATTGATTATGGGTCCACTGTTTAGGGAGCAAAATAATGTTGGAAGATAAAGGCCTTGCCTTTAAAGAACTAACATCTAAAGCAGAAAGGCAATTCATTCACGTCAGCTACCAGAAACATGAAGGCTCACTGTAGACTCCAGTGTAAAATTCAACTTGGGGACAATATTGATGTAATATCTTTGAGTTAAAATTCAGGTTTTGCTGATGTTGACCCTGGTCAGTGGCTCAACCTTTCTGGAAAACCATTTGGCAATCAGCAATGATATTTATAAAGGGTCCCCAGTCTTAGAGTCTGCATTTCCATTTGGGGAAATTAATTCCTATGTTCCAAAAGATAAATTGCATAAAGATGTTTAAGTCAGCACTGTTTATGACAGAGAAACATCTGGGGAAATGAAGCAAAATGGGGAGCTTGTTCTCCACAAGAACAAAGAGTTAGGGTTCGCTGAGTGCTGAGAGATGGTGCGTCAGCACCAAGGCAAGAGAGTGAAAGGCTTCCAGAACCTTCTAGAACTGTGCGGAGCTCAGTATGGCTAAGGCACACAGGTAGGGGCAGGAGGATGAGAGGGCAGGAAATGAAGAAGAAACAAAGCCATGAGGGGAGCAGGAACCTGGCACAGTCCTGTGAGAACTGGGAGAATGTTGAGAGTGTTGGAAGGCACAGGGCGAGGCTGTGACTGGTGAGACACCCAGGCATCCCCTAGAGCTCGACCTGAAAGGCGCACAGAGGGGAAAGGAGGAGCGGGAGGGGGAACCGACAGCCAGGGAAGGGAGGGAATCAGTAAGACCGAAATATAAACGCAGTCGAGAGTGACAGCCATGGAAAATGTGGGCTGTGTTCCCTGGAAAAGACTTAAAGTAAATCTGAAGTGATGCAAACTGAATAGGACGGCCACGGATTTTCCTTTTTTCTGAAAAGTTTATGAAAGCCTCAGAGTTACAAATACACATATTTCTACTTTAAAATTCCAGGAGGGAAGGGGAGGGAGAGGGTGGGGGGAGATGGGACAAAGGGTGAGATCACATGTGTGGAGCATATTCGAAGGGTCACGAGAAAACTTCTAAACAAAGATCAAGAATGTTTTCATATAGTAAACAAGAAAATATCATGAATGGTATGTCAATCAGGTTCATAAAATATCTCAGATTGCATGTGAAGCCCCCACACTGTACCCCATGGTTGAACTAATGTACACAACTATGATTCAATAAAAAAAATAAAAAATAAAAAAATAAAATTCCAGGCTTGACCTGAACTTGTCATGCAGGGTGATGCTACCCAAAGCTTGATGTGCGGGCATGGGCCAGTCTGCCAGAAGGAAAAACCAGAAACGGAGAATAAATAAGCCTTTAGAAGTTTAAACGCAGTTTATCAGAAACACTGTCCATCTGTTGGAGCTAGTAAGTAACAGCTGAGAGTTACACTTTGTAGGTCTTTTTGTCCTACTTCATTGATCTAGTAATTGATTTTTATTATAGTACATTTATCAGCTGGCAAGAGGTTGGAAATTGAAACAAAAATCAGGACATCCTTGTAGGTAGGTTCTTGGGGCCTGGGTGGTCTGCAGAGAGCAGCCCGCAGCAGCTCTCGCTCGGTGGCAATGCTGCTTACCCATCCTGCACCCTCCAATGGGGACCACTGCTCACTGGTGCACTGGCCGGGACGGTGAGGCCGCAGTAGCTGCAGACAGTCACATCACACAGGGACACAGCCAGAACTGAGGGCCTTACCCATCACTCCCAGGAGTGTGTGTGTATCATAGCACAGAATGTACTGTTCAACAGGTTAGAGAAGCAGCTTGCATGAGAAACGGTGCCACTAAACAGCTCTTCCTCCTCAACTTTTTTTTTTTGGAGATAGAGTCTCACTTTCTCGCACAGGCTAGAGTATGGGATGTCATAGCTCACTGCAAACTCAAACTCCTTGGCCTTCCAAGTAGCTGGGGCTACATGTAGGTACCTACCACCATGCCCACCTAATTTTTCTATTGTCAGTAGAAACAGAGTCTTGCTCTTGCTCAAGGTGGTCTTGAACTCCTGAGTTCAAGGATCTTCCCTCCTTGACCTTCCAGAGTGCTGGGATTACAGAGGTGAGCCACTGCACCCAGCCTCTCACCACCACCATTTAAGAAAGGCAGTATTAGATGAATTTCTTCCTCTATGTACTCTGCAAAATTTGTGACTTACATTTAATAAATGCGAGCTGCAAAGAGCTATGATATGTCTTTGATTTAAAGGGCATCACGGTGTCTGTTCTGCTGTGACACCTGACTGAAGTTCCACGAGGGCGGGGCTCACCTCTGGTCTCTGCTCACTGTTGTGTGTCCACGTGCACAGCACTGAATGGGCTGATAGAGCGAGTGAGGTCACTGCAGGCCTGGAGGGCATGGACAGCTTCCCATCCCGTCTCCTGTGCAGTGAGGGCCGCTCACTGCTCTCATACGGGAGCATTTCCAACCCCTGTTGGAGCTATCATCTCTCCAGAATGTACATCTGGACTGTATTAAATGACAATATAGTGGAAAGGGGGATATTTCTGGCTTGAGGGAAGGGGACACTATTTCAGAGTCATGTAAAGATGAAGTGGTATGTCTGGGGACATAGGAAGCTGCCCTTTCCAGGGAGTAGACAGAGGCCAGGCAACTACATGGCAAGCCGCCCTGTACCAACTAGTGCCAACCAATGTAACCGTGTGTCTAAATGGCCCACAGCTTTAAAGTAATGAATTGTAAATAAAATACCTTTCCTCTTTCTATCTTGGAAAAAAAAATATATATATATATATACATATATATAGTCACATTGACCTAGAAGGCCAAGTTCAAATTCAGGATTCTCAAATCCCGTGAGTCCCACCCCCATGAGGGACTGGAGCAGAACAGAGTGCATTCTGATATGCTTTCCACTACCTCCAAGAAGGCCCGGCCATTTCCGGCCCAGTTTTCTTTCCTTCCTTTTTTCTTTAGTGTTCCTCCCATTCTGTTAGATCTTCCCTCTAAACAGTATTATGGGTTTCACAGGCTTCCGTAGGAACTCCGTGCAGTTGAGAACCAATATAGCATCGTCTCTGCGGGAAAATGTCTTCCAAGCACTAACTGGCGGGTGCACAGAGAGATTTTTTGGATTAAAACTCACTGGAGAAGTTGGAGGAATTGCTATGTAGGCATTGCCATAAATCCCAAAAGATTGGGCCTTAAATAAGAGCCTTATTTCCTTTATTTTAAAATAATTTAACAATACGCTACTGCATGAATGTTACCTTTATTCTACAGTGATTCGTTCCATGTTACCAGATCCTAGGTTAAAAACCTACTTATGATGATTATTCCAGGGGGAAGAACACCCTGAGCCCTGACAGCAAGGCAGGGGCCTGTTCCTCCCTCCACCTCAAGAGCAGTCACATCACACAGTGACACAGCCAGAACTGAGGGACGACAGACTGGTCCTGGTCCCCGCCCCAGAGTCAGCACTTGAAGCCTGAGTGGGGGAAACTGCTGTGGCAGA
This sequence comes from Arctocebus calabarensis, assembly GCA_963573935.1. Lineage (NCBI taxonomy): Eukaryota > Metazoa > Chordata > Mammalia > Primates > Lorisidae > Arctocebus > Arctocebus calabarensis. Next base: position 4,033 of record CAUYON010175166.1, read on the forward strand.
ACTCCCAGGACGGAGCACGTGAGGGCTGGAGGTGGAGGTGGAGGGATAACTGGAGCGAGAAGGAGAGAGGAAGGTTAAAAACAACTGATCATTTAAGCACATCCTATCTGCCAGAAACTGAGCAGGGTGTTCACACATATCTTTGAATTTTTCTCATCTTGGCTATGAGGTGTGCATTATCCCTATTTTACAAAACCTTGTTTAAGGTCATCAATTAATGTCTTTCTGGAATCAGTCTTTGAATGAGAAAAACCACAGGCTCGGGGTCAGGTCCACTCCAGGGCCCTCAGGTAGGGCTTGGTAGAGGTGAAGGGGCTACAGGAAGGTGGGAGGGAGGGCTGCAGGGCACACACCCATTGCTCCTGGTGCAAGCTGGTGGCACTGCCCAGCCACAGACTGGAGCTGAGGGTGTGGGGGGAACATGTGCCCCTGCTTGCTGGGGCAGCTGAAAGAGTGTAAGTCCCTGGATAAATTGAATTTTCGGTAAATGTGGTGCCTGCAGAGAATTGTTTTTTTTTTTTAACCAGTAAATCTATAAAATTCTAGATAGCAAAAAAGACCCTTTCTTTTCTAAAGATGGAGAATTAAAACAATTTCTTACAAGTAAAATATAATCTAGAGAAAGTAAGAGATAATGAATCAAGTAAGGGAATAATAACTAAAAAAGAAGAGAGAAAGAAAGCTTTTTTGACAAGAATTCTCCAAAAGAATAGACTGATTTGCTTCTGCGTATAACTACCACTAAGTACGAGGGGTGTAGGAGGACTGGTAATTATGGAAAAAACATCCTAAGAAGAGGCTGTACACGTCTTAGCCAGCGTGAGTTAGGACTACAAAGCAACGTGGCTGACGTCCTGAATTATGGCCCATCAGGAAATCAGATGGAGCACGTGGTCCATATCCTGCTGCAGAGACCAGCACTCTGCACGTCACACTCTCTAGTCCCTTCGTCTGTAACATCTTTTTCAGATGAAACATCTCTGTCTTTTTATGGTAGACTTTTCTTTTTTGAACACAAAATACAACACACGCAATGCATGACCAACCTACTAACACTATTATAGGTCAAAAATAGAATGTGATCATAACCCACATCTAATTTTCTAGTGTACTTAGTGAACTTGCTCCAAATACAATTTAAAAGAAGAGCTGCAAATTGCTTTTAGAACAGTGCTAGGACAGGCTTCCTTTTATGGAGGCTTACATGACTTTGTCTTTTAACAAAATCCTTTCTTCAATCACAGACTCAAGCAAGTTACAGACTTTAACAAAGACTCGTGAAAATTCGTCATGATGATAAAGAGTAAAAATGATCTCTTGGAAGTTGCTTTATAAATGAATGAGATATGATTAAACATGTGAAAACCTTTAGTTTTCTGACATCGTTGCAAGATTATCCTAAAAGAAAACAAAAATAAATCACCACTTAGAAATTGATTATATCAGCAGTTGTCAACCTGTGGGTTGAGATCCCTTTGTAACAATGAAAACATATTGTAGCATTAGGAAGGTTGAGAACCACTGGATTATATTCTGTAGTAATTAAAACTATATCTATCTCTTAAAAATGAGTATTATGTTCAAACACAAAAGTACATTTAATTGAAGAAGTCAAGTTTCCTTAATGGTACCAATAAATTCATTTTAAAATAGCACTAAACAGAGAATGCAGATAGAAATTTTTAATAACTTTAAAATCATTAGGACAATTTGCTTAATTTGGTAAATTACAACCAACTGCTTTTACTAGCATGTCTATGAAAGGACTAATTTAATCATCACTAATTTAATTGGTGACCATGAAAAGGCGGAGAATAATCATTTTATTGCAAGAAGAGCTCTCTTTTATCATGAGGGAAATAAAGTGTACAGCTGTTCCTAGCACAGTAGAATGGAAACTCTGGAGAATTCTACTCCACTTTCTTTCAAGGGCACACAGAACATTAGTAGGACCAGAATACAAGCAGTTAACTCCCTTCTGACCCAGGGATTTCACAAGAGCTAAAGGTAAAAAAGGCATAGGATTAAAAGTCCCCTGAGATGGCTCCTTCTGCCCCAGTGAGGAGCTGGAATGTCTGAGGTCTGCATTTGCTCACAGGCCTTTTGGGTTCAGAGCCCTGCTGCTTGTCTGGTGTCAGGGGAAGGGCAGGTGCAGCTCTGACCCTGTGTGCCCTTCTGACTCAGTTTCATCAACTTCAACATAACGGGACAGGCCCCTGGGCCAGTGGAGATGGCACAGGGGATGAAGGAGAGTTAATTGTGGGCTCCAGGATGGATCCTCATTTTGGGACAGTTCAACTTTGCTCTTTTTTTTTTTTTTGAGACAGAGTCTCACTCTGTTGCCCTGGCTAGAGTGTCATGATGTCATACCTCTCAGCAACCTCAAACTCTTGGGCTCAAGTAGTGATCCTCCTGTCTCAGGATCGAGTTAGCTGGGACTATATGGATCCGCCACTATGCCCGGCTAGTTTTAGAGACAGGGTCTCGTTCTTGATCAGGCTGGTCTTGAACTCCTGAGATCCAGCAAACCACCAGCATTGGGTTCTCAGAGTGCTAGGATTACAGGCGTGAGCCGCTGCCCCAGCCCCAACATGGCATGATTTTAAGCAATTGTTTTGAGTGTAAAAACAAGTATCCATTTGCTTCTGATATCAAGCACATTCTCTTCCAGTGCCCACTGGGCCAGAGGCTGGACCTACTCGGAGGGATGGCAGTCCTAACCCGGCGCTCCGCCCAGCATGGAAGAGCTGCAGTCACAGATGAAACAGCATAAAGCAAACTGCCGCTTCTCAGGCTGACAGTCAACTTAGGAACACAGCACGGGCAATGGCTACAGCACCAAACATAAACCACCTGAATGTAAACGGTGGCTGGTCCAGGCAGAATTCACCAGGCAGGACGACAGTCATGAAGAAAGGAGAGGAAAGGGAAGGTAGAAACTACAGATGCCAGTGTGGGGGCATTACTCAAATCCATCCATTTACCCCAAGTGAGTTTTCCACCAGCATCCAAGCGTCACTCCCTCCCAAATCTGGCCCTGAGGTTTCTCACAGCGCGTGGCCCCAGTGAGCTACCTGGCCCTTCACGTGTGGGCCCACTCTTGCAGGCACAGTGAGGCACTGACCTATGAGTCCAGCACTTCCGCCTTCCTCCCCTCCGTCCTCCCCCAACTGAGCTTCCAGTTCACCCACTCTGTGACTAAGAGGCTCCCCTCCCCAAGGAGCCCAGTATCTTAGAAGGAGACCAAACCTAGTGCTTGAAGAATCTCTGCCTGGGGCTGGAGAGGATCATGTAAAGTAACAGTGGTTTTAAAAGGCATTTAACATAGAAAAATCCTCCACCTGAACGCAGAAGAGATGAGACAGCAGTGTGCCGGGCGGCCCCCAGGGTGTCAAGTGCATCACTTCATTTACTCCTCAGGCTGACGCAGAGGGAGGCATTATTTTACCAATGAGGAAACAAACTCAAAGACCTTGAGTAGAATCACCCAGCCGACCAGCACCAGGGCCTGGGTTCTCTGTGTCACACTGAATAGATCATTCTCTAACAGCTGCCCCTGAGGCGTGACGGCTGGGGAGGAAATGTGAGGTGCAGGAGAGTTGACGGAAGCTCAACAATGTTGCTTACCTTTGATCCCAAAGGCACCACCCAATGATAAAATTCCATAATTGTCCCCCAAGTTCTCCCTTTTGTCTCCCAGGACAAGGACAAGGCTTTGCCCTGCCTTTGTCAGATATGTGCAATGACCATGTCCTGGAGCTCTGCAGGCTCACACCTGTGTCATCCCACCCTGGGGCCCTGTCCTCTGCCTGAGCTGTTCTTCCAGCAACAGAGCTGGGGCCCCTCCCTGAGCAGGGCTCTGGGCAGCTTCCAGAGGAACCTGTGACAAGGGGAAAAGAGCCCCTGGGACACCGTCCAGTGCAGACACAAGTCCGCCTGTGAGGTGGGCGGCTGTTAATAGTGTCTGGGCTCTCTGCTGTTCTCCTACTTTACATCAGTCTGTGATTGTCTTCTGGGCTCATAAACTCTAAGAGCACACAGGAGAATGATAAATGCCAAAACCAAAACAAACCAGCCAGCAAGCAGTGTCTAGAAGAAACTGATTACAGCGGGGTGAGGACAAGGCAGTGGTACTAGAGAGGTCTACACATCTCGGTAAACACACATGAATATTTTAAAACTTAAACTGGGGGGAGTTTATAGAGATTCTTAATTATTGCTCTAATTATAGCAGGGAATCTATGTATTCAAATGAATTCCATAATACCAACGGGAATCAAAGATACCTGGGGGATTACGCTTTCTCCTTTGGTTCTGTTACATACTTTCAAACAACTTGCTAACTCATTCATTCATTCATCAAACACTTGCTGATAACATACAACATGGCAACCACTGTGCCAGAAGAGGCTAAGATAGTGTCTTCACTCCAGAAGACCAGAGGTTATTTGGGAAGAGTCAGCCTCCACTGAGAAAAGGCCATCTGAAGGCTAGCAGGGGTCTGGGGTAGCCCAGGAAGTGCCAACAGCAATTTTCATCCTACAGTGCCCTGTGTTCTGGGAGCCCCGATTGGCTCAGCACCACCACATCAATGAATAACCTTAGAGAGCAGCAGGAACTGGGACAAAGATACTACAGGAACAAAACAAAAGTCCTTGTTTGCAAAGTGAGGATTTTGACATGTACCTTCCAGACAACAAGTACTGAAGAGGTTTTAAAAGCAGGGTAGTGAGCCGATGACAAAGCTTTTAGAAAGATGAGTCTGGAAGCAGTCTAGAGGGCCCCCAGAGATACCAGGGGGAAACAGTGCCAGATGGGAGCTGCTGCACCCAGGCAGAAGGTGCTGGGGGAGACCGCATCGAGGCAGTCGTCATGGGCCAGGGACGTGGAAAGAATGATACAGGTTCTGATGTGAAATTTGCAAAGTTTCTGGCTGAATACATGGAGGGCGTGAAGGGGAAGGTGTCAACAATGCCGCTGTTTCTGGCATGAACAAGTGAGTGGATGAGAGGACAAAACAGGGACAGGAAGTTCAGGAACATAGATAATGGCTGATTTTGGACACAGACTGAAATGCCCATGGGATGTCTGAGTGGGAAGTCTGCTAGGAAGTTGGACAGCCAGTTTGGGGACCACGCAGGGAAGTACAAATGTGTCTGCCAACCTACTACTAGAAGTGCCCAGAGAATAAGATGACAAAGCTAGAAGTCCAGAGGACAACAGGCATGAAGGTCTCAATTCAAAACACAAAAGAGCAAGATGAGTGTTAGGGAATGAGGGTGTCACATGTTCCTTGGCCCTGTATCTCTCTGACTGCTTACTCTGTGATTCTTCCCCCACTGCCACTAAATATGTAATCTGACTAATAAGTGAGGATATCAGCGTGGCCTCATGTTAAATGAGCACCAAGGAGAGACACAATCTGGAAAATAAATTCCCACCTTTTTGATCCAGAACTACATTGAGTATTAAATTGAGACGCTTCAGGAAGAAAGATGAAGAAAAATGCCAGACTCGTCCTGCAGGAGGCATCTAGGAAATGTAGGTCAGTGGGTGTCCTAGCCAGCAGCCAGCAGCCAGGCCCCAGGAAATCGGAGGCAGATCAGACTCCGGGTTCTTCCCCTCTCCGCTGACTCTGGTCTTCTACGTGCAGGTTTCCAGGGAGGAGGCTGTCCCAAGGCAGCAGGTCCGAGTGGGCAGACCAGTTCTAGAGCAGGATTAAGTTTGGGTGTCTGCTCTGGTCTTGGTGGCCACACTTTGGGCCTGGGGAGGTTGGCCTGCCCAGAGAGGAAGAGAAGCTTCGTAGGTAGTCCCACATACAACCTCTGCTAAGGGTTTGGGAAGAAATCTCCTGAACCTTGTGGGTTCTCTGAGCTGTCCATCCTGGCCAGAGTGACGTTATAGTTACCAGAAGTGGTCTGGATACAATGCCTTAGAAATCCATCCCTCCTGGCCACCCTGCTGGGCTATGGTTGCACCAATGTCCTGGGAAGAGCAGAGCTGTTCCCATCCCAGCTCTGACACTGACTGTCGTGTGACCGTAGGCCAGGCCAGTTAGACTTGAGGCCCTGGTCCTTCACTTGAATAATAACAAATATAACAAAAAAGCAAGCCAATAAAGGAGGCATTCATCTTTAGTGATTGTCAATGTGGGTCCCATCGAGGTTTTTAGGCTGACCGTTCAGGACCTACTAGGAGTTTGTCAGAAACAAAGACACAGGGTCCAGATCTTCTACCCCACGCCTGTGATGGGACCTGAGTATGCGGATTCTTTTTTTTTTCTTTTGTACAGACAAAGTCTCACTTTATCACCCTTAGTAGAGTGCCGTGGCATCA
>CAUYON010175168.1:0-13706 GCA_963573935.1 Arctocebus calabarensis
GGGCCCGCCAAACAATAACAGCTGCAACCAAAAAATGGCCAGGCATTGTGGCGGGCACCTGTAGTCGCAGCTACTTGGGAGGAGGAGGCAAGAGACTGGCTTGAGCCCAGGAACTAGAGGTTGCTGTGAGCTGTGATGCCACAGCACTCTATCCAGGGTGACAGCTTGAGGCTCTGTCTCAAAAAAGAAAAAAAGTTGGGTTTTAAGTGAATACTAGAATTCTGGACAATATATTTGCCACTGATGCACCTTATAGCTTCCCATTAATTAAAGGTTTTTCTTTCTGATGAGCGAGGTGGTGATATTAATGAATAAAGAAGTTTTTTTTGAGAGGGAAGGACATATAATGAATTAAGTCAATATTTGGAGATCTGCATAACACAATGAACTATTTTTTAAGTCATCAATGCACAATGTTATAAACAGTGCATTGGTAAGAAAAGATCTATTTGAAGTCCAAAAAGACCAAGAGGTTCATAAATAGGATTTCAGCTTTCATACTGTAACAATGAAACTAACACTTGTTGAGTTTGAGGAGAGTATCACAAAAGATCCACAATTATCCGGAAAAGCTATTAAAATTTCCTCCTTTTACCAACTATATTCTGTGTATAGTTAGGATACGTATGTATATGAATACATTTTCTTTCTTTTTTTTTTTTTTTAGATGGGGTGATCACAGCTCATTGCAGCCTCAAACTCCTGGGCTCCTCAGTAGCTGGGACTATAGGCATACATCACCATGCCCAGCTAATTTTTCTTTTTTTTTTATAGAAATGGGCTCTCACTATGTTGCCCAAGCTGGTATCAAACTACTGGCCTTAAGCAATCCTCCCACCTCTGCCTCCCAAAGTGCTGGGATTACAAGTCTAAGCAACTGCTTCTTTGTCTGTTTCAACCAAAATAATTTATTGCATCAGGTCAAATACAGAAACAGACTAAAGACTCCAGCTGTCTTCTACTAAATAGCCATTCACCTATAAATACATAAATTAATGCCATGCTTTTCATAATTTTGTTTTGAAAAATTTATTTTCCCTAATTTGTTAATATTAATAGGTTTATGTCATTATTTTAAATGAATTAACATACTTTTAAATTAAATTTCAGTTTTTCTAGTACAGTAAACATCTACAGACAATGCACATATAACTAACTGCTCTGGTTCTTAAGAGTGTCAAGATGTCCTAAGACCAAAATATTTGAGATCCTTTACCTAGAAAACACGATTTCTCAATGCAAATATATTATTTTAATGTACATTCATTCCTAAAGTTGTAAAACCAAAAACAGTGGTCCATATTTACACATTTAGTTGACTCATGCATACATTCACATACACGTACATGTCACATTGCCACCAAAGTAATAAAATAGGACCTAATAATTTGTAAGCCATCTTACAATAAAAAAAATAATTTTTAAACAATAATTTCAACGGTCATACACAACTGGAACTCTATCTAGAAAGTAATAGTTTCTAAAAGGTAAGTTGAGAACGATGTTCAGTGCCTATAATCCCTGCTACTTGGGAGACTGAGGGAGGATTATGTGAGCCCAGGAGTTCAAGGGTGCAGTGAGCCAAGACTGTAACACTGCACTGCAGCCTGAGCATCTCTAAAAACTAAATAAACAAAAGAATAAGCTGAGCTTTGTAGGGCCAGTTCGTTTATGATTTTATATTAGGTTGTGAGATATGAGTACATATTTATAATATATGTGAAAGTACAGATTATTCTGTCTAAAATTTAGCATCATTGAAAAATTAGCTGATTTTTCTGAAAAATCTTTTTGATGTAAGAAGCAGCCTTGGGAAGAGAATGGCTACAAAGTCAGATTAGCAGCAGTTCTCAACCTGTGGGTTGCAACCCCTCAGGGGGTCGAACAACCCTTTCCCCTTTCACAGGGGTCACCTAAGACCATTGGAAGACACATGTTTCTGATGGTCTTAGGAACCGAGACCCCGCTCCTCACGTGTGGGGGTCACACAACGTGAGGAACTGTGTTAAGGGGTCTCGGCATTAGGAAGGTTGACAATCACTGGATTAGGGTGCCGGGAGGTTGCCACACAGCTGTAAAACATTCTGACACTTTAGAACAACAGAGATAAACTTTTGATGCTCCTCTAACCCTGGTCCTCAGCCACAGTTTCCCATCTCCATTACTCTCTCATCTTTCACCTAAGAATTCTACACAAAGGTCAGATTTTTGAGTAGGCAATAAAAACGGAGAGGGGGAAGCACTCAGTAAAATAAACCTAATTCATTCACGCTGGTAAGATTTGTATTTCCAGAGAATCCTATCCAAGTCTGTCAAGTATATAAGAGGAAAATAAAGGACACACCAAGTGGTTGGGATGGAGAGACGAGAAGGGCACCCAACACCCAAAGCCAAGATCGACTTTGAGGGAACTGAGAAAGACAGTGCAGTAGGGCCGAGAAGAATCTGAAGGCCGTGCATTTTAACTATGATCAGAACTGAAAAAGAAAATGCCACACACAGGAACATTTAGAAATAATAAATAGTTATTCCAAGTAAGTCATGATCAACTTACACTTCTTTTTATTTTTTTATTTTTTTATTTTTTTTTGAGACAGAGCCTCAAGCTGTCATCCTGGATAGAGTGCTGTGGCATCATAGCTCACAGCAACCTCCAATTCCTGAGCTCAAGTGAGTCTCCTGCCTCCGCCTCCCAAGTAGCTAGGACTACAGGCGCCCACCACAACGCCTGGCCATTTTTTGGTTGCAGCCATCGTTGTTTGGCGGGCCCGGGGACTGGATTCGAACCCGCCAGCTCAGGTGTACGTGGCTGGCGCCTTAGCCCGTTGAGCCACAGGCGCCGAGCCCAACTTACACTTCTTAAAATGAACCGGAGGTAAAAAATACTTGGAAAATCTCTTAAAAAAAAAATTGCATCAAAATCACAAGAGATCCTCCTCTTGTTTCATTTTTACTGATAAAACCTGCCAATTTTGGCTTCTAATTAAAGATTCTTTATTTTCATTCACTTTAAAAGCTAAATACTATTTTATCTTCCTTCCTTAACCTTTACGCCTTCTCCCCATACTCAAAACTTTCTCTAGGACAAAACTGTGTGACCACTTTCACAGCTCTACCACCTGATCCAAAACACAGCAGATTTCTTTGTTACTTTCTAATTTTAAAGTAAAATATGTAATAATTAAAATTTTTAGTCTCATGAAAAAGGGTACTCTTGGCTTAGTACCCCATAGGTCAGTGACATACACCGAGGCAGGGGGGTTCAAACCTGGCCCAGGCCTCAAAAAATAGCTGGGTGTTGTAGCAGGTGCCTGTAGTCCCAGCTGCTTGGGAGGATGAGGCAAGAGAACTGCTTAAGCCCAAGAGTTTGAGGTTGCTGTGAGCTGTGATTCCACAGGACTCTATCAAAGACAACACAGTGAGACTCTGTCTCAAAAAAAAAAAACAACAGTGAGGGTACTCGTTATAGTAAAAAAACTTAATAGAATCTTAAAGTGTGGGCTAACACATAAAATCTTAAGAAATTGACAAAAGCTTACTCCTTTGATGTGAACAAAAGTATACATCCCTATAAGCTCTTTTGGGATACTAGTTTTTTTCCACAGAAGTCAAGAATCTTTATGTAGGAAAAGTGAGATTGCTCACTGTTCAAATTTCACCTTAACCAGAGACAAATTAAGTGTATAAAGGCAAACAAGTTTTCCACAATTCGTTTCTTCCTTTGAATGTTTCTGAATACCAAAAAAAACCTAAATTGTGAAGTACAATAATTTATTTTCCTACCAAATTTCCCAAGTATTTTATACTAACAATTAAAATAGCTAAACATATATTAGTTGTCTAGAAAAAATCAACTTTGTTCTTCTACCATGAGTACAAATATTTTTGTAACATACTTTTTACATTTGCATATAATAAAATTCACTTTTTGGTGTACAGTTTTACTTTTGACAAATGCATCACTGCATAACACCACCACATATTTTTTTCAACAAATTGTCAAGCTATCCACAAACAAGATTACAAAAAGTGCTTTATCAGTCCTACTAACAGGTTCCACAAATGAGAAATACAAAACCACTAAAATAATAGAAATTGAAAAGCCAACATGACAAAGGCAAGGAGTCATAAAAAAGAAAAAAAAATTATGTATTCATTAGATTTCTCCATCTTAGAATTCCTTTGTTTTTAAAAGATCATCCCAAAATAATTATACTAGAAAGGTGTTCATTCATTTACTCTTAAACAAAAATGACTACTTTCCTTGTAAAACCTATTAGTAAAAGAAACTTTTCTATTAAGTCTGAATTCCATTGGTCCTTAGCAACATAAAATTGTCTAAAATGTCACTCCTGATTTTTTTCATTGCTCTTTGGAGAACAAGAACAAAAATCCAATATATTAATGCTCTATATCTTAAGGATTTAACCCAATTTTCCATCTGGCTTTGAGGCATCTTTAAATTCAGGCATTCTTTTTTTCTTTTCTTTTTTCTTTTTCTTTCTTTTTTTTTTTTTTTTGAGACCAAGCCTCAAGCTGTCACCCTGGATAGAGTGCTATGGCATCACAGCTCACAGCAACCTCCAATTCCTGGGCTCAAGCGAGTCTCTTGCCTCCGCTTCCCAAGTACCCGGGACTACAGGCACCCACCACAACGCCCGGCTATTTTTTGGTTGCAGCCGTCATTGTTGTTTGGCAGGCCCGGGCTGGATTTGAACCCACCAGCTCAGGTGTACGTGGCTGGCGCCTTAGCTCTTTGAGACAGTCTCACTTTGTCACACTCCAGAGAGTGCCCTAGCATCATACCTCACAGCAATTTCAAACTCTTAGGCTCAAGTGATCCTCTTGCCTCAGCCTGTTAAGTACCAGAGTCTATAGGCATCTACCACAACACCTGGTTATTTTTTTTTTTTAAGAGACAGGGGTCTTACTGTTGCTCAGCAACTCCTGAGCTCAAGCAATCCACCTGCCTTGGCCTCCCAGAGTGCTAGGATTACAGGTGTGAGCCACCACGCTGGGCCTTGAATTAAGGAATTTTAAGATAGTAACTAAACATCAGGTAACTCAACAGCAAATAGTGAAACTGTCACTTCACAAACTAAATTATGCTAAACTCTCCTAAACAGAAATAAATCCTTGAAATAAATCCTGTAATAAAATTCACTTTTTTAACAAAATCATGTCCTCTCAGCACATCAGTGTACTACATTCCATTTTAGTATGAGACTGTTTTCTCAAAATTAAGGATCTGGTTAACAACTACTGAATCTAAGTAGAAGATGTAAGGATTATTATTATATTCTTTTGAATTTCCTCTTATGTTTGAAAATTTTCACAATAAAAAGGCTAAAAGACAAAAGAGGCTAATGATAAGAAAATACTGAGTTAATAAAGTAAAACCTGGGCAGCGCCTATGGCTCAGTGAGTATGGCGCCGGCCCCATATACCAAGGGTGGTGGGGTCAAACCCGGCCTCGGCCAAACTGCATCAAAAAATAGCCGGGCGTTGTGGCGGGCGCCTATAGTCCCAGCTACTCGGGAGGCTGAGGCAAGAAAATCACCTAAGCCCAGGAGCTGGAGGTTGCCGTGAGCTGTGACTCCATGGCACTCTTCCGAGGGCGATAAAGTGAGACTCCCGTCTTTACAAAAAAAAAAAAAGTAAAACCTAAGGCATGGTGCAGTGGCTCACACCTGTAATCCTAGCACTCTAGGAGGCTGAGGAAGGTGGAATGCCTGAGCTTACAGGTTCAAGACCAGCCTGAGCAAGAACAGGACCCCATCTCTAAAAACAGTGAGGCATGATGGCAAGGGCCTGAAGTCCCACCTACCGGGGAGAGTGAGGTAAGAGAATCACTTGAGCCCCAGAGTTTGAGGTTGCTGTGAGCTATGACGTCACTGTACTCTACAGAGGTCAACAAGTAAGACTTTGTCTCAAAAAATAAAACCTCAGGGCCAGATGTCAAGGTTCACATCTGTAATCCCAGCACGCTGGAAGGCCAAGAGAGGAGGATCTCTGGAGGTCAGGAGTTGAGACCAGCCTGGGAAATGGCAAGACATTGTCTCTCCAAAAAAAATGTTTTCAAAAGGCCAGGCACGGTGGCCTGTGCCTATAGTCCCAGCTACTTGAGACTGCTTCAGCCCTGGAGTTTTACAGTGAGCTATGGAGAGGAAGCTACGCTCTAACCAGGGCAAGAGAACAAGACCTATTCCCTGAAGTCTCTGGATCCCAGCCTATGAGGAGGCTGACACACCTCTGGCTCAGTCTATGACATTTGACAAACCACTTATACACAGTTTTTCTCATTTGTACAACTGTTTTGAAAAGTATATAATCATAAATGAAAATCATTTAAAAGTTTTTATTTTAAATACTCTCCATCAGTATGTTACTATGGCTTTTAGAAACTGTTCCATGACTTAAATCATCAAAACAGGAAAAAGTATGATTAAGAGGGAATGGGTTTTCAGATATAATCTCAAAAGGAATACTGAATGTATTGCTTATGGTATATAAAATACATTTGTTATGTGGCTCTTGCAAATAATAACTTAACTTTTTCTGGCATTAAAGAATGAGTAGTTAAAACTTTGTCCAAGATGTTTCTTGCAAGGTTCCTGATAAGTAGGACTTGAACAAAAGGTCCACCAACTTGAAAAGGTCACCTACTCTGATTGTTCAAAAAGGCTTGCTGAAAAGAATGAAAGACGAAGGTGGACACTACATACTTGTCAAAGGAAACACAACAACATGAAGAGAATCCAATAATTCACATCTATGCACCCTATCTAACTGTTCCTCGATATATAAAACAAACCCTAACTGATATGAAAACATGGTATCTTCCTGCACTTTAACAGTTGGAGATTTTAACGCTCCGTTGGCGTATTGGACAGAGCCTCCAAGCAGAAACTAAACAAAGAAGTAATGGACTTAAACAAGATACTGGCACAAGTGGACTTAACAGACATTTATAGAACACTTTATCCTAACAAAACTGAATACACATTCTTCTCATCAGCTCACAAATCATTTTCCAAAATGGGTATCTTAGGACACAAGGCTAACCTCAACAAATTCAAAATAATAGAAATTATCCCCTGTATCTTCTCAGACCATCACGGAATAAAAGTTGAACTCAACAGCAACAGAAATCTTCATACTCAAACTAACCTTACGCTGAATGACAGCTGGGTCATAGATGAGATCAAGAAGAAGATCATTAGATTTCTGGAATAAAACGATAACAAAACCTCAAACTATCAAAACCTGTGGGATACTGCAAAGGTAGTCCTTAAGTCCTTAAGGGGAAGTTTATAGCATTAGATGCCTTCATCAAGAAAACAGAAAGAAAGCAAGTCAGCAACCTAATGGGCCATCTCAAGCTACTGGAAAAGGAAGAACAATCTAAACCCCAAACCAACAGAAGAAAAGAAATAACCAAAATTAGAGCAGAACTAAATGAAATTGAAAAGAATTATTGAGAAGATCAGTGAAACAAAAAAGTTGGTTCTTTGAAAAGATTAATAAAATTGATAAACCCTTGGCTAGTCTAACCAGAAACTGATAAATAACATCTCTAATAACTATAATCAGAAATGATAAAAGGGGAATGACAACAGATGCCACAGAAATACAAAAGATTCTCAACAATTATTACAAAAAACTCTCTTCCCAGAAATATGAAAATGTAGAGGAGATGGCCTGATATCTGGAAGCACAATACCTTCCAAAACTCAGTCACGAAGATTTAAAAATCTGGAATAGGCCAGTATCAAGTACTGAAATGCATCAATTATACAAAATCTCCCAAAAAAGGAAAGCCCTGGCCCAGACAGGTTCACACCAGAATTCTGTCAAACCTTCAAAGAGGGATCAGTTCCTATAATACATAAACTCTTCGAAAATACACAGAAGGAAGAAATCCTCCCCAACACACTTTATGAAGCAAACCAGGAAAGGACCCAGCAAGAAAAGAAAACTATAGACCAATATCATTAATGAGTATTAATGCAAAAATATTCAGCAAGATATTAGCAAACAGAATACAACACATTAAAAAAGTTATATGCCATGATCAAGTGGGTTTTATCCCAGAGACACAAGGTTGGTTCAACATACGCAAATCCATAAATATAATACACCACATAAATAAAATGAAAAACAAGAGACCATATGATTCTTTCAATTGATGCAGAAAAGACTTTTGGTAATATGTAGCAGCCTTTCATGATAAAAACACTTAAGAAAATAGGGTGGCACCTGTGCTCAGTGGGTAGTATACCAAGGGTAGCGGATTCAGACCCCACCCCGGCTAAACTGCAACAAAAAATAGCCGGGCATTGTGGCAGGCACCTGTAGTCCCAGCTGCTTGGGAGGCTGAGCCAAGAGAATCGCCTAAGCCCAAGAGTTGGAGGTTGCTGTGAGCTGTGACACCACAGCACTCTACTGAGGGCGATAGAGTGAGACTATCTCTAAAACAAACAAACAAAGACATTCAAGAAAATAGGCTTAGATGGAACATTTCTTAAACTGATAGAGGCTATCTATGGCAAACCCACAGCCAATATCATATATATATATGTGTATGTGTGTGTGTGTGTGTGTGTATTTTTTTTTTTTTTTTTTTTTGGGAGACAGAGCCTCAAGCTATTACCCTGGGTAGAGTGCCAAGGAGTTGGCATCATAGCTCATAGCAACCTCCAACTCCTGGGCTCAAGCGATTCTCCTGCCTCCGCCTCCCAAGTAGCTGGGACTTCAGGGCCCGCTATTTTTTGGTTGCAGCCCTCATGGTTGTTTGGCAGGCCCAGGCTGGATTCGAACCCACTGGCTCAATGGGCTGGCACCCATGGCTGGCACCTTCGCCGCTTGAGCCACAGGCACCAAGCCTGCCAATATCATACTGAAATGGAGCCAAAGTGAACGATTTCCACTCAAATCTGCAATCAGAAGGGGATGCCCACTATCTCCACTGTATTTAATATAGTGTTGGAAGTCCTAGCCATTGCAGTCGGGCAAGAGAAAGAGAGAAAAGGAATCCAAATGGGGACAGAAGAGATCAAACTCTCCCTCTTCGCAGATGACATGATCTTATACATGGAAAACCCAGGGACTCAACTACAAAGTTCTTAGAAGTGATCAAGGAATATAGCAGCATCTCAGGATACAAAATCAATACCCACAAATCAGTAGCCTTCGTATATGCCAACAATTGTCAAGCTGAGAATAAAGTCAAGACTCTATTCCTTTTACAATAGCACCAAAGAGGATGAAATACCTGGGAATATAGCTAACAAAAGAAGTGAAAGATCTCATGAAACTTTCGAAGGGTGCATGTGGGAAAACTTAAGGGGAGTCATATCCTGATGAGCTTGCATTTCTAATAGTAATGATTTTATAAGTTTGAAACTAACACTCAATTACTAATTGTTAGTAGATTAGAAATATTATTAGGAATAGAGAACAAAGTCTAGACAAAGGGAAACAGTTATGGGGATTTCGATTCGAGCCCATTTTCCTGTCACTTTACTGTTTCTGCAGCCTGCCATTCCTGTGTCTCCCCTACCCTCACAGCTGCAGCACAGCAGCCGCTGGAGGCCTTGAGGGTGCTCTCTGCCAGGGCAAGGCTGTGTGGCCTGAGGGAGTGGTTTCTGGGAGTTAAGAATGAATTCTTCAAACTTCGTCCAAATCAGGAAGGCTTGCTCTTGACCAGATAAGGAGAAGCAGCATCTCTTTTCTTCTGTCACCTTGAGTGGGCCAGGAGGCTGTGTGGACACAAGGCTGTGGTGTGTGACTATGGGTCAGCTAGGAGTTGGTCCTTGAGTCCGCCTCTGATCGGCTTCCTTATCGAGACTTTGTTTACATTAAGACCATTATACTTTGAAGCAGTAAAAAGTAACAAGTAAATCCATGTAATTAACATAATCAGCTGTAGAGTCAGTCTAGTTAGTAGGGATGCAAGCGCAGCGAGAACCTTGACGGGACTGTCTGCTTGCTTTCCTGAGGTTCGTTGCCGTAACACGGATGTATGCAATAAACACAGAGCTAGCCTGACACTGGGGGCAGCATATGGAAGCCTCACAAAGAAGTGTGTGCCACATCCCGAGCCCCACTGCTCTCAAAACCATCTCTTTGTGTCTATTATTTCTCTATATTAATTTCTACTAATAACTCCTATTAATAATTTTCCAGTCTCCTCACACCACCAGGCCACTAGGAAGTAATCCCACTGCATGTCGAGGCTGGTCCCTGACAACTTTGGGAAAGGAAATAGAACATGTCAACTAATGGAAGAACATACCATGCTTGTGGCGGGGAAGAATCAACATTGTTAAAATATCCATACTGCCTAAAGCAATCTATAGATTTAATGCAATCCCCATAAAAGCATCAACAAAATACTTTAAAGAACTTGAAAAAATAGTATTTCAATTCATATGGAACCAGAAAAAAACCTGAAAAGCAACTACAGTTCTTAGAAATAAAAACAAATCTGTAGGCATCATGTTGCCAGATTTTAGGTTATACTACAAGGCTGCAGTGATCAAAACAGCATGGTACTGGCACAAAAATACAGACACATATCTATGGAATAGGATAGAGAATCTAGAGATGAACCCAGCCACATATCATCATTTGATCTTCAATAAGCCTAACAAAAATACACACTGGGGAAAAAAATTCCTTATTTAACAAATGGTCCTGGGAGAACTCGTTATCCACATGTAGAAAACTGAAATTAGACCACACCTCTCACCACTGACAAAAATTGATTCTTGTTGGATGAAAGATTTAAATTTAAGACACGAAACAATAAAAATTCTAGAAGAGAGTATGGGGAAAAAAAACTTGAAGATATTGGCTTGGGGGGAAAAAAATTATAAGGAAGATCCCCCTAGCAATTTGCAGCAACACCAAAAATAAGTAACTAAATAACTGTTTGTTTTTTTTCTTGAGACAGAGTCTTACTTTGTCACCCTCCATAGAGTGCTGTAGCCTTATAGCTCACAACAACCTCAGACTCCTGGGCTCAAGGGATTCTCTTGCCTCAGCTTCCCAAGTAGCTAGGACTATAGGCACCTGCCACAATGCCTGGCTATTTTTAGAGATGAGTTCTCAATCTGGCTTAGGCTGGTCTTGAACTTGTGAGCTCTGGCAATGTACCTGCCTCGGCCTCCCAGTGTGTTGGGATTACAGGTGTGAGCCACCGTGCATGACCAATAACTAAGATTTCATCAAGCTAAAAAGCTTTTGCATAGCTAAGGGTACCACTAACAAAGCAGACAGCCTTTAGAATGGGGTAAGATTTTTGCATGTTTTGTATCTACGACAAAGCCTTGATAACTAGAATGTATAGAGAACTCAAATTAAACAATAAGAAAGTGCAAAACAATTCCCTCTATAAGTGGGCAACAAATCTGAACAGAAACTTCTCAAAGGATGACAGACAAATGCCCAACAAACACATGAAAAAATGCTCATCATCTTTAATCATCAGAGAAATGCAAAGCAAAACCACTCTACACCTAACCCCAGCAAGACTAGCTCATATCAGGTGGTGCCTATGGCTCAAAGGAGTAGGGCACCAGTCCCATATGCCAAAGGTGGTGGGTTCAAACCCAGCCCCGGCCAAAAAAAAAAAAAAAAAAAAAAGACTAGCTCATATCACAAAGTCCCAAAACACCAGGTGCTGGCGAGGATGTGGAGAGAAGGGTACACATCTACACTACTGGTGGGACTGCAAACTCAGACAGCCTTTTGGGGGAGAAGCATGGAGAAGCCTCAGAGATCTACATGTAGAACTTCCATTTGACCCTGCAATTCCATTAGGAGATATCTACCCAGAAGAACAAAAATCATTTTACCACAAAGGCATATAATTGCCAAGTTGTGGAAGCAATCTAAGTGCCCATGAAAGGATCAACAAACTGTGGTATATCTACTATGGAATACTATTCAGCCATTAAGAAAAAAAATGGAGATTTTACATCTTTTACATTTACCTGGATGGAACTGAAATACATTCTTCTTAGTAAAGTATTACAAGAATAGAAAAAGAAATATCCAACGTACTCCATACTAACATGAAACCAATAGATAAGCAATTACATGTCATACGAACAATAAAGCACAAACACAGTCTAGTATGGGGGTTGTGGGAGCAGGAGGGGAAGGTGGGACACGGGAGGACCACTGGCAGAATAAGAGACGGCATGAGGCAGGATCTTTAAAAAAAAGAAGAAAATTCCTGTCTCAGAAGGGAATCTTATGTGACGGATATTAAAAACAATAACAAAGCCTTGTTGGACTAAGATGATGGTCTCAAAAATATAAAACCAGGTCATTACCTTACTACTTGGGACCACTCAGAAAAACTATTTTCTTCTTTGTACCACTATTTAGCCTTGACTTTTTCTGCTGTCTTTAACTCACCTTCCTGATACTTTTCTTTTTTCTTTTCTTTCTTTTTGAGATAAGATTCTCACTGTGTCAACCTCAGTAGAGTGCCATGGTGTCACAGCTCACAGCAACCTCAAACTCTTGGGCTGAAGCAATTCTCTTGCCTCAGCCTCCCAAGTAGCTGGGACTAGAGGCACCTGCAAGAACACCTGAGTATTTTTTTTTGTTGTCGCAGTTGTCGTTGTTTAGCTGGTCCGGGCCAGGTCCGACTGTGCCATGCTCGGTGTATGTGGCTGGCACCGTAACCACTGTGCTATGGTGCCGAGCCCCCTGTACTTTTCAATACAAGTTTTTCATTTCCTCTCATTGGGTCCTTACCCCCAACCCTTCTCTTTAACCTTACCTTCCTTTCCCTTTTCTTTTTCCTGTCACTTGATAATCACCCAGAATATTCTGAAAATTCTGTCAATGTGTAAGATTAAATCAGTGGGGTTTTAGGATACCAGTTAAGTAAGGTATTCCTATCTCATTTATATGTGACTACTGAGAAATCTAAGTAGG
Source organism: Arctocebus calabarensis (assembly GCA_963573935.1). Lineage (NCBI taxonomy): Eukaryota > Metazoa > Chordata > Mammalia > Primates > Lorisidae > Arctocebus > Arctocebus calabarensis. The sequence goes on from CAUYON010175168.1 coordinate 12,958, forward strand.
CCCCAAATAGTGTTGAACTCCATTCTCCCCACCCAAATGAAATCGATTTGAATAAAATGAGTGTCTGAATTTGAGGGAAACATACATTTGGACTAAATTATTCCCCTCCTCTGGTGCTAGCCAGACAAATATTTATCTTAACCTGCTAAGAATTTAACAGTACACAGTAACTGTTAAAGGGTTAAGTTGTAATCTCTGACTTCTATCAAGATTTTATGAACGAAAAATATCAGGTTCTCCCAAGTGAATATAAATGGATTTAAATAAAGGTGACAAATGAACAAAATGTCTTCTTTTATAACTATTTACTTGGCAAACATTTACCTGTGAAGTTATTACCACCAATGGGTATTTATTAAAAAGTTTCTGGGAGATGCCATCTTCCAGTAATTCACCAAAATGACACACACAAAGGGAAAGAGGAGAGGCACCCGTTAATGTTCTCTAGGCCTTTTAGAAAACATGGAGTTGTTCCTTTGGCCACGTGTATGCGAATCTACAAGAAAGGTGATATTGTAGACATCAAGGGAATGGGTACTGTTGAAAAAGGCATGCCACACAGATGTTACCATGGCAAAACTGGAAGAGTCTACAATGTTACCCAGCACGCTGTTGGCATTGTTGTAAACAAACAAGTTAAGGGCAAGATCCTTGCCAAGAGGATTAATGTTCGTATTGAGCACATTAAGCACTCTAAGAGCCGAGATGGCTTCCTGAAACGTGTGAAGGAAAATGATCAGAAAAAGAAG
>CAUYON010175169.1:0-15643 GCA_963573935.1 Arctocebus calabarensis
ACAATAGTTCATCACGTCAGTTGCAACAATGCTATATGGCTCCCTTTTCATCTCCTCATGTACCCAGATACCAAATACCTCTAAATTAAACAAAAGAGGGCTAGAGGCAAAGCTCCATGTTCAATTGCATTTTTCAGACGAACTTTCAGTTTGCTTGTTTTGAATTCCCATTTCCTGATTTACTGAGGAGTAAAGGTGAGAATCATCCAACTGATGACAAAGTAGAACAAGAAAACAGGATAAACAGTAAGGGCTTTACAGTTCGGAGGCTGGCTATCAACAAGAAAAGCTGTAGAGGCAACTATAGACCAGGCAAACATCACGATCACCACGAAAAGTCGAACCATGAAGTTTATTGGTCCTAGTTCAGCCAAAAGTACTAGCCGGCAAATCAGCATTGCCACCGTCAAGGGAAGTATACAGTAACCCAAGACACAGAGGCTCTGAAAAAATGACGTTTCCTCCAAGAAGTTTTGAGTTTAGAGTGATGGTAACTGCACCAAACCAGACAATGGCAAACACTTCTGCAAACTGGGGACCTCCATCTGTTTCGCTATCTGCAGAGCCTCTTTGCAGCGTTAATGCAAGTGTCACACAAAGGATCAAAGGGCCCCACAAATCTCAATCTCTCCTTGGATACAAAACATGCATGAATTTTTTCCCAACAGCTTTTAGATCATGCATGATGGTATTCTGGACAGATTCATTCAATGTAGAACTGTCAAATTCCTGAATTCGAGATCTCATAGGAATGGTGATTTCTCCTTCCACAGGGATGTCTTGTGAGATAGATATATCTGAAAGGCCTGCAAACAGGGCCTGGGTGATGCTGTCCCCGGGTCTCCTGGAGACTCCGCCGCTTCCACCATCTTGGCCCTCTGTCTCAATTAACTTTCTTTTAGGAATTCATACTATTAGAGAGAAGTAGGGCCCTTCTATGGTGTTTTTTATATACTATTTCATTAATTCCTCATTGTACACTTAAAGACAGCCATCCTACTGCCAGGATCAGTAGGCTGCCTCCTCAACCTCAACTGGTGCTGTTAGTTCTGCCTCTTGTAAGCACAACCAAGGGATGAGGCAAGAGGGAAACTCTCTGTGCTGGGTCAACAGGAGACCATCCCTGACTAGGCCCTCCTTTCCCTTCCGCAACCTGGAAGCTTTCCTTTCTCTCCAAATCCTACATGTTCTTTAAAACCCAATTTAAGTCCTCCTCTTCCAAGAAGTCCTCTCATCCCAGCCCTTCCCTAAATGCCTATAAAGTTGATTGTATATAGTCATTTTGGAGTTAATTATTTATTGTTTTACAACTCTGCTAATAATACTTCCTGTTAAATGTTTCCCTTTTGTTCTGACTCCCCACTTAGCTCCTAGGCTCTTTATGGATGACAATCACTAGTTCCTGACATTTTCTGCATTCCATACAGCATGCCTGGCTATATTTTGAGATAGAGTTTTTCTCTTTCTTGCTCAGGCTGGTCTTGAGCCTGTGAGCTCAGGCAATCTACCTGTTTTGGCCTCCCAAGTATTGGGATTATGGGTTTGAGCAATTGTGCCTGACCTTAATAATTTCTATTAACAAATTAAGCTGGGCGGTGCCTGTGGCTCAATGGGTAGGGCACCGGCCCCATATACCAGCTACTAGGGAGGCTGCGGCAAGAGAATTGCCTAAGCCCAGGATTTGGAGGTTGTTCTGAGCTGTGATGCCACAGCACTCTACCCAGGGTGACAAAGTAAGACTGTCTCTAAAAAAAATAAATAAATAAAAACAAATTAAGCTGCACGGGATCAGCAAGAAAAACAGAGGAGGAGATAAGAAACTGTCCCTTTTACTAATTTGATATGTGGCTCTCTTCCTATGTGCCTTCAAGTTCCCTGTATTTAGAGAAGTTTTCTATATGACTGGGTCTCAAGGTTTAGTGGGGATAGAATCACATGTCCAACTAGTCAAAAAATGTTGTGTCCCCGGTCCCTACTTCAGCCATTCAGCTTCAGCAGTCAGGGCCTGGGAATGTACATTTAAAAAGCCTCCTGAGTTTGTTCCTTATAGAACACTATGAGAAGCACTAGACTAGATGATTTCTGAGAATATAAGAAAGACACAAGACTGGCCGAACCTACCTCCCACGTGCATATTCTGCTTCAGGGAGGGCAAGGATACCTGGATACCAGAATGCTCTTCCCAAACCCCATGTTTAGAAAGTTCGAGTAGGCTCGGAGTCTGTAGCTCAGCAGCTAGGGCGCCAACCACCTACACTGGAGCTGGCAGGTTCGAATCCAGCCTGGGCCTGCCAAACAATGACAACTACAAGCAAAAAAAAAAAATAGCCAGTTGTGGCGGGTGCTTGTAGTCCCAGCTACTTGGGAGGCTGAGGCAAGAGAATCACTTAAGCCCAAGAGTTTGAGGTTGCAGTGAGCTGTGACACCACTGCACTCTACCCAGGGCAACACAGTGAGACTCTGTCTCAAAATAAAAAAAAAAGTTAGAGTAAAGATCTCAAGGCACCACATCTTGGGATGAGACTCCTACCCCTAATCAATACCAATACCTCACTCTACCACCACTTCTCCCTGCACTTCCCCCCACTCCCATTGTAGTTGTAATTAGACTCTTCTAGCCTATATCCTCATTTATCCACCAAACATTAAGCACTTTCCATGGGCTGGGCCATAAGGATAAAGAATGGGCCCTACCCTCAGGAGCTTGTAAGCAATTCAAATGAGATCAGAATTAATCCTTTTTAAAGAGTAAAGAATTCTTTCAGAGAGAGAATGGATTCTGGATTCTAATCTTAGAGATCTGGATTCTAATCTTAGTGACTCTGAAAAATTTTCTCCCTGGAGCTCAAATTTCTCATGGGTAAAATGAGGACATTAATGTTCGCTAATTGAGTTGCTTTAAAAATCTGAGGTGATGTAGTATAGTAAGGGGCAGAAGAAACAATCTGTGCTTAGGAAATGACAACTTTTAAGTTAATATCCCCTCCCTGTCCTAGAACCTACAATATATCCACATTCCTCTATTACTTTCAAAGGCCTCTCCTACCTAGCCATGCTTTTCTTTTCTTTTCTTTTTTTTTTTTTTTGAGACAGGGTCTCACTATTCTGTCGCCCTTGGTAGAGTGCAGTGGTGTCACAGCTCAAAGCAAACTCAAACTCTTGGGCTTAAGTGATTCTCCTGCCTCTGCCTCCCAAGTAGCTGGAACTACAGGTGCCCGCCATAACGCCCAGCTATTTTTTTGTGGCAGTTGTTTAGCTGGCCCTGGCCAGGCTCGATCCCACCACCCTGGGGGTTGTGGCTGGCGCCATAACCATTGTGCTATGGGTGCCAAGCTCAGCCCTGGTTTTCTAAACAGACTTTTGACTTCTCCCTTCCCTGCTCCCTTCCTGCTGGTCAGATGTTAATGATGCAACTATGAATCCTCAGTGGGCAGCACCATGTATTAGAAAGAGCAAGAGGATTAGAGTCAGTCAGACTGTAAAACAAAACTCATTGTGTGACTTTGATCAAAATACTTAACATCTTTGAGATTCAGTTTCTTCATCGGCAAAACAAACATCACCTATGTCACAAGATTCGATGGAAAACCAAATTTTAAAAAAATGGACAAAAGATGTGAATAGACATTTCTCCAAATAAAATATGCAAATGTCCAAAAAGCATGCACACAGATGCTCAACATCATTGGCTACAACAGAAGAACAAATCAAAACTACACTGAGATAACTTCACACCCACTAGGATGACTATAATAAAAAATCTGACAGACAATAAGTGTTAGTAGGATGCAGAGAAAGTGGAACCCTCGACTATAATAAAAAATCTGACAGACAATAAGTGTTAGTAGGATGCAGAGAAAGTGGAACCCTCATACATGGCTGGTGAGAATGTTAAATGGTATAGTTGCTTTGTAAATTGGTCAGTTCCTCAAAAGGTTAAAAACACAGATGACACAAAAATTCTACCCCAGACATACACCTAAGAAAACTAAAAACATATAAAAGATTATTCAACCATACAAAGTACTGAAGTACAGATACATGCTACAATGTGGATAAACATTATGCCACATGAAAGAAGCCAGTCACAAAAACCCATGTTATATGATTCCATTTATATTTAATGTTCAGATTAGGAAATCTATGGAGACAGAAAGCAGATTGTTGGTTGTCAGGGATGGGGGTAGTTGATGGGAAATGAAGAATGGCTGATAATGAGTATGAGGTATCTTTATGGGGTGATAAAAATGTTCTAAAATTGATTGTGGTGATGACTGCACAACTCTTGTGAATATACAAGCTACTGAACTGTATACTAGTCTAAATGGTGAATTACATACTGCCTGGCATGTAGTAAAGACTCAACAAACAATGATAAATTTATTATTCTGTCTTTTCCTCTTCCTGATGTCATCCTAACTTAGGCCAGAATCGCCTCTAACTCTAATGGTGCAGAGTATGTTAGGCTCCAGCCAGGTGTGTTGGCTCACACCTGTAATCCGAGCACTCCTCTGAGAGGTTGAGGCAGATGGATTGCTTGAGCTCAGGAGTTCAAGACCAGTAAGAACGAGAGAGTATGTCAGACTTACTGGAAGGGGATCATTTCATGTTCAGGGGAGGGTCACAGGTGAGTCTTGAATGCTAACATTCAAAGACTGAGTCTTCCTCCAATACTCAGATAACTAACTATATAATTCTTAGCATAGAAAGAAAATAACGGCTTCAATTTATTGAACCCTTTACTATGTGCCCAGGTTCTGTGCCAGGAACTTTACAGCTACTCTCCTCACAAGAACCATAATAGGCTGTTATGTTATTATTCCTAGTTAATAAATGAAGAAACTGAGCCTTAGAGAAGTTACGTAAATTGTGTGATGTGACAGTGGTAGTCAGTGACAAGTGGACAGTTCAACTCCAAGGCTTGTACTCCTTCTCCTAGGGATTACAGGCCTTCTTGGTGCCTTCTTTTCTCTATTTTACCCATACTTTATAACTCAGGCAGCCTGATTTTCACTGATCTTGCTTTCCCCTATGTGTTCTAGCAATGTCTAGTTTACATCAAATTTGTTGATATTTCCTTTATCACACATGGTCTTGTATATTCTTAGATTGTTTCATGTGTATACTCTTTTATTTTTTTTGTATTTTTTTGTTTTCACTTTATCACCCTCGGTAGGGTGCCATGGCATCACAGCTCACAGCAACCTCCAACTCCTGGGCTTAGGCGATTCTCTTGCCTCAGCCTCCCGAGTAGCTGGGACTACAGGCGCCTGCCTCAATGCCTGGCTATTTTTTGTTGCAGTTTGGCTGGGGTCAGGTTCAAACTTGCCACCTCCAGTATATGGGGCCAGCACCCTACCCAGTGAGCCACAGATGTTGCCCTCATGTGTATAATCTTCAACATGGCATAGAAAGTGCATGGATGTTAAGCTGTCTCTCCAAGCAGGAAAAAGGTTATTGAAGGACAGTCACCATGTCTTCCAGATTTCTTTATCCTTTATACAGAAAAAGTACTTATGGTCACCTAGGGTGGCCTATAGCTGGAGGACCATCCCCTCTTGAAAATGGTTCTCACAGACACCAAAATCTCTGCCTGTGGGTTGAAGACTTTCCCTTTATGAACAAGACCCTGATCACTTCATTACCGCCCCATCCTAGTGTAGTATGAAGGTGCAGAATTAAGATGACTGGGTCAACATTTACTCTCCTGGAGACACATCAAGGACAGCTGCCCCACAGGGACCCCCAGGTGTTCTCTTACTTCCTTGTCAGGAAGGCTGGCAAAGAACTTAAAGAGGTTGTTGGCCCTGCCTGTGGCCTGAGACCGTGTGGCATCATGCTTGTTAGTGTAGGACCCCTCTTTTCACCACGGAACCTGCGTATCACCAAATTCAAAAGGTAGAGGTGCAAACTCTTAAGAATCTGTTACTCTGTTATCTGCAGACCCACCAAAAATCTGTTTGAACCTCCTCTACTTCCCCTCTCCTAACTCTCAGAGTAGTGACCTGCTTATAACTATCTACATTACCTTTGATTTGTCCTATAATTATCCTGAGCTCCCCCACTTTCCACTCCTCCCTGCCCCATCACAGGCAACGCAGTAAGCACACTCTCAGCTCTAAGGATCCTCTGGGGCAGGGCTGGCGGCAGGAGGGAGGAGCCTGCCCGCTCTGCCTTGTGGCCAGCTATGTTACTTAGTTGGTCAAACTTGGTCCTCTGTGTTCCCCATTTCTATACCTGCTTGCCTCTCCCCTGCCTTTTCTTCAAGATGTTAAAAACGTGCAATAAAAAACAAATACAAAATGCTGTAATTAATAGCCAATTCCAAGCCAACCTAGCATCTCTACTAATAACGCTCAACACTTGCAAAACGAACAATAAATTCTGCCCTTCTCTGGTTCTGAGATGGTCTCTGTTATATATATATAGTGTGTGTGTATGTATGTGGGTAAGTGTGTCTACATATATATTTATTTTCCTTTATTTCCCATCCAGGGAGGGGCAGAATAATGAACTGCGTGCGTCAGGGAAGATGAATCTGAGATACTAGGGAGCAGTGCAGTAAAAAGATTAAAGTGTTATTATTGTTGGGTTTTTTTCCCCCATGGTCCATTGTGACAGCTCGACCGTCATCTGTAAAAAATGTCTCAGCGAAAGATAATCATCGGAAACTCAATAAAGCGTCAGGGGGAGCCTCAGCCCCCATCAATCACTGGGTGCCTGGAAAATTTCAGCCCTCTGTCTCCCTTCCTGCTATCCATATAAATGTCTCTAATATATTTTGTGTGGTGTGTGGGACCCATCTCTGATCTGGAACTTTTGATGAAAAAATATTTATACACAAAATATGTAAATCAGTTAAAAATCACAAGACTAGTTCTTTGCCACCCCATCCTACTTTTTCTTATTTTTATAAATGCACCAAATTTATTCTTTTTAATAAAACATGTCAACTAGTCTATCTCCCTCTCCTAGGAGATACACACACACACACACACACACACAAGCATTTGGAGGGTTAAAAGGGTGGAAACAATTAACCCAACTGGCTGATACACTTAATCTTGCAGTTGGCCAAAATGCCTAATGAAGTGACAGTGCACTCTACGGTGGCCAGCACTACTGAGAAATGACATGTAGAACCACTGGCCCTGGAGTGTGACAGGCTCTGAGTGAGCCTGGACAAGCCTGAAAAAGTCAGGGACATTATTAAAAATAATATCTTGCCTAAACAGCTTTTGACCTGAGGTTCTAAGCTGACTAGATATGGGACACACATAGGCTGATGCAGCTGCTGGATTCTATACAAGAGCAGGAGACAGCTCTGCTGGCATCCAGCTTTATTGTTCTGCCTCAGTTTCCTTCCGCGCTTAATCATAGCTATAAATACTTAGTAGTATCAATAAGTGTCACCTGCTACTGCTGCAGCTATCATCACTGCCATCTCATCATTACCCCCCCCCACCGCTTCTCCACCCTGGAATGAACCAGTTCCTGCAGCATCCTCTTCTCTGGGACCTTCAAAACCTCTCTCTATCAAGATAAAGTCTGCTCATCATTTTCTAAATGAATCTTCTGATACCTGGATACTTCACCCTAACATGTTTGCCTACCAGCCTGAAATACAATTTTCCGTTTCCCACCTCTGAATGTTCTGGACATAGCACACTCCCTCCTTCTCCACTCACACCCAACTGTGCTGGCCTACCAGTCCTTCATATAGCTATCTAAAACGTTCCTATACTTTAAGCCTCAAATAACATTTTATTTCCTTGACAATTTCAGTCAGAGATTCTCTTCTCTGAACTCTTTGACAGTACTTGTTCCCTATGTCTCCAACTGGATCCTTGTCAGATAGTATCTTGGTAATGTTTTCAATCTTTATTATAACTAATTACTGTTCTTGTTAGCACCTTATTTGCACAATGCCCTGTATTTTTGAAAGAGCTTTCCTAAGTACTTCATTTTGGGTCTTGTAATAAGTACATGGGATGGGAAACAGTAGTATCTACAGATGAGAAATCAAGCTCAGAGAGAGAAAAGAACTGCCCAAGGCCACACAGGTGATGGCTAAGCCATTCCTTGGACTTAAATAGTATTTAGCTTTTGAAAATAATACTTTGCTACCACAGAAAAACACTTGGACGGCTGTGTCAAAGACTGTGAGTAAAGTTCCATAAGAATACGATGAGGATTATGAAGAAACAGAGGTTTATAGTAATGGAATTTCTTCTATGTTTTAGGTTAGGGATAAATAGACAACCTCTTACTCTCCCAATAACCTTTATTTTGCAAGTCAGGAGATAGAGCCTCTAAGAGGTGCAGAAAATTGCTCCAGGTATCTCAGCTATTGTTCTGCACACCCATAATACCATGCCTTAAGCACACAGCCTCTCTAGAAGTAAAGCTGAAAGTGGCGAAATAAAGTCTCCTTCAGAAGTGCAGGCCCAGATGAGTTTTTCTTTTTTGAGACAGAATCTCAAGCTGTCGCCTTGGGTAGAGTGCCGTAGCATCACAGCTCATGGTAACCTCAAACTCTTGGGTTTAAGCAATTCTCTTGTGCCCACCACAATGCCTAATAGCAATAGCTAATTTTTTTTTGTTGTTGTTGCAGCTGTCATTGTTGTTTTTATCTGGCCCGGGCCAGATTCGAACCCATCACCCTGGGTGTATGTGGCCACTGCCCTATCCACTAAACTATGGGCTCCACCCCAGATGAGTTTTTTATGCAGTTCAAGTACAAGAAGAGTTCAACTAATACCCATAGCCTAGATCAAGCTACTCAAAGAGTGTGAGCCTGTTAGAAATGCATCCTCTCCCATCCCAGACCTACTCGGTCAGGATCTCTGAGGGTCGGGGTCCAGGAATCTGTACTTTAATAAGCTCTCTAGGATATTCTTATTTCTTTGAGAACCTTATTGTTCTCATCTGAGTCAATGCTCTCCATGGACACACAGTCTCTGCTATGCCTGGGTAAGGCTGGGTACACAGGGGGTGCTGGGTGGTTAACTTATATATACTGAGTAGATGAGATAGTCAGCATGTCCTGAAGAGGGGGAGAAATATTATAGATAGCAGTTCCATTACCGCCAGCAGGGAGTCCTAGCCACCTCCTGAACTCCAGGGCACTTGTCCACTGGTTTGTGATGAGCCAGCTTGCACCGTCTTGTCCCCCATCTGAAGACACAGAGATGGGGAGGTCAGCTGGAGCAGGCCAGGACCTATGGCCCCTGTAGCTGTGGGAAGGGGGCATTCAGGCTGGTGGGGTTGGCCCTGGTAGTTCTAGCTTGGTAAGCCAGGTCCTCTAACCCCAAAACGGCCCTATGCCAATCCAGCTTCTTTACAACTCATCTTTATTCAGTTGCCTCTTGGAGATGAGAAGAGAAGCTGATTTATGGCCTGATCTGGCCATGTTTCTGCTGTGTTTTATTGTTTTAATTGTACATATGAAAGGCACTCAGAATGCTCACTTGCATTTCTGACAGCCTCAGACACCCAATGTTTATAACAGTTACAAGCAGCCAGCGGCATCCCCAGCTGGGTGCCTTATTTACTGTTACCATTAATTTACTGCCTCCTCCACTTGAGGGTTAGAGCCCATCACCCGTCAGCCAGCCACAAGTGGAATTCTCCTGGAGTGGGTATGGGTGGGGCTCAAGGCACTGAATGGAATGTGGTCAAGATCAGGGAGTGAGTTGGCAGAGGTCCAGCTAGAATCCCATATCTCCCTCTATATTTACCCCATTTGTGTCTCTCTGCTCATGCTGTGTCCCCTGCTTAAAATATCTTCCCTTTCTCTCCCTCCTCTTCACCTTTCAGAGTTGAACTCAAATCCTACTTCTAAGAACATTACGTGCTCTGATGGTAAGCCCAGAGCTTCTAGAACAGTAGTTCTCAACCTTCTTAATGCTACAGCCCTTTAATACAGTTCCTGTGGGTCGTGACCCACAGGTTGAGAACCACTATTCTAGAACCTTAGAAGTCACATGGCTAACTGGAGGCCAGATAATCCAATGACTCAGGGCAAGAATCCCCTTTACAGAATCCCTGATGGGCAGACATTGAGCCTGTTAAAGTTATCCCTTCTGTGTTGAGTTGCTCCATACCTCCTAGGCAGACTTCCTACTTTACAATGAGCTAAAACTCATCTCCATAAAGGAATTCTTCATTACATGTCTCTGTGCTTTACATATATACAAGTATCTCTAATCATCCTAATAACCCTATGAGATGGGTATTGTTAGCCATATGTGACAGACGAGAAGACTGAATATCAGGGACTTTAAGTCACTTACTCAAGATCACACACCTAACAAGAGACAGAGCGTAGAAGAACCACTCAGATGGCTAGCACTGAAGCCCCACCTCTCTCCAGGAAAACCTCAGTGCTTCTGAAGATGCCACTCTGAGGGCTGGAAAGATTGGAAAGAACAATCAGGCCAACAAGATTTCCATACCAAGCATCCTTGGGTCACCTGCACAAACAAGACTGCCCTGCACCCAAAAACACCAAATTTGAAAGAGTAGAAGATACTGTAATAGACCCAGCTGAGCAGGCTCCTTGCTAAGGAGCAATGCTCATATGTAAAATAGGAGAAGGGTTTCACTAAGAATAGGGTAACTGGGGCAGTGCCTGTGGCTCAGTGGGTAGGGCACCGGTTCCATATACCGAGAGTGGCGGGTTCAAACCCAGCCCCAAACTACAACAACAAAAAAAAACCCAGGGACTATGGTGGGCGCCTATAGTCCCAGCTACTCGGGAGGCTGAGGCAAGAGAACTGCCTAAGCCCAGGAGTTGGAGGTTGCTGTGAGTTGTGTGACGCCACGGCACTCTACCGAGGGTGATAAAGAGACTCTGTCTCTACAAAAAAAAAAAGAATAGAGTAACTGATGACACAGTCTCAGCAAGGAGGGCAAAAAAGTTTCTTTCCTCCCTAGGCTCTGTCTGTTCTGAGAAGACAGAATAGAAAGGTGTCTCTGATATTTTTTAGTTTCCTTGCCTGGATCCTCTTCCCTCCTCACACTTTAAATGCTAGTCCCCCTGAGTAAGAAACTTGTCCTTCTACCTCCTTACTTTACATCCTTCCATTGGACAATTTCAGTCACACCAAGCAAAGGCTGGTGACTACTAAATCTCCATCTCCTGCCAGACTCCTACTACTTTGAGCTGCAGACCCATGCAACCAACTGTCCACGCAAATCAGAAACGAAGGTATCAGGATGGGTGCCTTCTTTTACACCTATTTTCACAATCCACTAAGTGTTCAGTCTCCTCCTAACATTTACCTAACATCTATTTTCTCCATTCCTAAACATCACCTTTAAGAATCTCTGGAAATGGGCTAGGTACCTGTGGTTCAACAGGCTAGGGCGCCAGCCATGTACACCTGAGCTGGCAGGTTCGAATCCAGCCCGGGCCCACCAAACAACAATGATGGCTGCAACCACAAAATGGCCGGGCGTTGTGGCGGGCACCTGTAGTCCCAGCTACTTGGGAGGCGGAGGCAGGAGACTCGCTTGAGCCCAGGAATTGGAGGTTGCTGTGAGCTGTGATGCGACAGCACTCTTCCCAGGGTGATAGCTTGAGGATCTGTCTCAAACAAACAAACAAACAAAGAATCTCTGAAAATGGGCAGTGCCTGAGGCTCAGAGGAGTAGGGTGCCGGCTCCATATGCTGCAGGTGGTAGGTTCAAACCCAGCCTGAGCCCCCCCCCCCAAAAAAAATCTCTGCAAATGGAAAAAGGACAAGATGGCTGACTGGAACCAGCTTTCCACAGAGGCCCCTGTCCAGAAGTAGAGTTAAAGGACAGAAGTTTAGCAAGAAAGCTGACGGTTCAGATCTGAGCTAAGAGAGAAGGTTGAAGAACACACATCAACCCTGCCAAGGTGAGCTGTGACCCCAAAGATACAAATAAAAGGTACAAAATCCATCAGCAAGTGGATAGAAGTCCCCTCCCCCATGAAAACGGCTTGCAGTATACTCCATACAAACAAGCGAGCAGAGTTCAAATATCCTCCCATTTTATCCCACAGGAGAGATCCTCTAAAAACTGACCTCTTTTCCCTACTAGGGTGCCATGGCACTCTTCTGCCAGACATAAAACTGTATATATTCTCTACCTGCAATTTTGAACTCCTAGCATTCCCCTCCACTCTCACCCTGAGGTCTGGAAGCCTGTCCCCCATGGAGTCCAGATTCTTGGGTATTTTCTTGAGGGGTGTGGATGGGGCATGGGCTGTTGCTGACCAGTGCTGATTCTCTCCACAGTCAACTGAGAGGGAACTGTACAGGAGAGGCGGTGCTCTAAGGCACAGAGCAGAAGCTGCAGCAGCAGGAACAACAGGGCTCACACCCCTGGGGATATTGTGAAAGGACACTCCCAGTCTCTCTGGGCATCTTCTCTGGTGGCAGCCCCTGGCAGAACAGATCTGGGATGGAAACGTAGGTCCCATGAATAAAGGGTATGCCTGAGGCAGTACTAGCTGGGGTGGAGTATGGGGACTAGAATATGCACGCGCAGAGACAGCAGACTGACAGGGCAGGGCTGACCCAGGGGACTGCTTTACTGAGCCTCAGACGTACCTGGACCTCAGTGGATCATAGCTGAGACAAAGGTGGGGAGACAGAGGCTGGAACTAACAGCTAAGTGCAAGTTCTGACCGAGTACTATCCAAAGTGGTACCCTGGGTGTGTGGTTGTGGGAGGGTTTGATTTTCCTTTTCCAAGTGTTGCCTGTGGGGGGCAGGGTGACTCAATTGCTGGTATTTCTCCACAGCTAAGACTTCAACCCAGAGTAACTGATTCACTAGGGTAAGACAGAGACCAGCTGAAAATAAAAAAGAGCCACTTAGCCCCACCACACCAAGAAGGTTCCCAGTTTCTCAGCCCATAGCACTGTATGGGTCCTTGACAAAGCTCTAGGGAAAAAGGTACAGACGCCAATCCCAGCTTTTGGGCAAAGGACTGGCCAATCACTACTCATGGAGCCCCCAACCCAACTTCTCCTTATCTGCTCATCTAGCCAAACAGTATAAAATAATCATGGGGCAGAACCAGGGGAAAAACTCCGGTAACATGAATAACCAGAGTAGATGAGCTCTCCTCCCGCAATGGAACAATTTGGCAGACACAACTGAAGATCCCATTCATAAACAGATGACTGAGATGTCATAAACCAAATTCAGAATTTGGATTCCAAATAAGATCAATAGAATAGAGGTAAAGTTGGAATTAGAAATTCAAGGAGCATTTCAAAAGTTGTCTCAAGAATTTAACGAATTCAGGCTCGGTGCCTGTGGCTCAACGGGCTAAGGCGCCAGCCACGTACACTTGAGCTGGCGGGTTCGAATCCAGCCCCCGGACCTGCCAAGCAACAATGACGGCTGCAACCAAAAAATGGCTGGGCGTTGTGGCGGGCGCCTGTAGCCCCAGCTACTTGGGAGGCAGAGGCAAGAGACTCGCTTGAGCTCAGGAATTGGAGGTTGTTGTGAGCTGTGATGCCATGGCACTCTATCCAGGGTGATAGCTTGAGGCTCTGTCTCAAAAAAAAAAAAAAAAAAAAAAAAAGAATTTATTGAATTCAAAGACAGAATCACCAAAGATTCTGACACATTGAGACAAGAATTTGCAGCCCTTGATGATCTGAGAAATACAGTAGAATCCCTCAGTAATGGAATGGAGCAAGCAGAAGAAAGGATTTCTGACACTGAAGACAAAGCTTTCAAATGCTCTAAAACTCTCAAAGAGGAAGAGAAATGGAGAGCCAAAACAGATCATTCTCTCAGAGAGCTCTGGGATAATTCAATATTCACCTTATAGGGATCCCTGAAGGAGACGAAGTGCCTTTGCAAGGCACAGAGGCTCTTCTTCATGAGATTATGAAAGAGAACTTTCCAGACATGCCAAGACATTCTGAAATTCAAATAGCAGACAGTTTCAGAACCCTGGCATGACTCAACCCAAATAAGACATCCCCCAGGTGCATCATAATTAACTTCACTAAAGTTAATATGAAGGAGAAAATTCTGAATGCAGCCAGACATAAGAAAATAACCTACAAGGGAAAGAATATTAGAATAACTGCAGATCTCTCTGCTGAAACCTTTCAAGATAGAAGAGGGTGGACATCGACTTTTAATATCCAAAAACAAATTAACTTTCAACCCAGGATCCTGTATCCAGCTTACCTGAGTTTCATTTATGATGGACAAATTAAATAATTTAATGACATTCACATGTTGAAGAGATTTGCCATAACTAAACCAGCTCTCTAGGATATTCTCAGACCTATCCTCCATAATGACCAGTGTAATCCTCCACCATAAAGTAACTCACTCAGAAACTTTTGATCAAATTCCAACTTCCACAGTGGTGAAAGGATTAAAAATGTCCACTGGGGCAGCTCCTTTGTCTCAAAGGAGTAGGGTGCCGGCCCCACATGTTGGAGGTAGTGGATTCAAACCTAGCCCCAGCCAAAAACTGCAAAAAAAAAAAAAAAAAAAAAAAAAAAAAATTCACTGCACTTTCGAAAAACTCTATACCCAAAATTCTATGAGACTTATCAATATTCTCAATTAATGTGAATGGCTTAAATTATCCTCTAAAGAGGCACAGGGTCTGACTAGATACAAAAACTCAGGCCAGATAGTTGCTGCATACAAGAATCTCAATTTACCTTAAAAGATAAATACAGGGCAGCGCCTGTGGCTCAGCGAGTAGGGGTGTAGGGCAACGACCCCATATACCCAGGGCTGTGGGTTCAAACCCGGCCCCGGCCGAACTGCATCAAAAATTAGCCAAGCGCTGTGGCGGGCGCCTATAGTCCCAGCTACTTGGGAGGCTGAGGCAAGAGAATCGCTTAAGCTCAAGAGCTGGAGGTTGCTGTGAGCTGTGATTCCACAGCACTCCACCGAGTGTGACAGACTGAGACTCTGTCTCCACAAAAAAAAAAAAAAAAAAAAAAGATAAATAAAGACTAATAGAAGGCCGAAAAAAGCAGGTGCTAAAATTTTATTCGCAGATACAACAGGCTTTAAACCAACAAAAGTAAGAAAGGATAAGGATGGACACTTCATATATGTTAAGGGTAATACTCAATACGATGAGATTTCAATTATTAATATTTATGGACTCAACCAGAATGTGCCTCAATTTATAAGAGAAACTCTAATAGACATGACCAACTTGATTTCCTCCAGCTCCATAGTAGTCAGAGATTTTAACACTCCTTTAGTAGTGTGGGATAGATCCTCCAATAAGAAGCTAAGCAAAGAAATTTTAGATTTAAACTTAACCATTCAGTATTTGTATTTAACAGACATCTTCAGAACATTTCATCCTAACAAAACAGAACATATATTCTTCTCATCAGCCCACAGAACATACTCCAAAATTGATCACATCTTAGGTCACAAGTCTAACCTCAGCAAATTTAAAAGAATAGAAATTATTCCTTGCATCTCTCAAACCATCATGGAATAAAAGTGGAACTCAGTAACACCAGGAATCTGTATACTCATACAAAAACATGGAAGCTAAATAACCTTATGCTGAATGATAGATGGATCATAGATGAGATTAAGAAGGAAATTACCAAATTTTTGGAATAAAATGACAATCAAGACACGAATTATCAGAACCTC
>CAUYON010175170.1:0-18977 GCA_963573935.1 Arctocebus calabarensis
TAAAGGTGATGGCTTTGTTAATCAGTTTGATTTAAGCACTCCACAGTGTATATCAAATCATTACATTGTACCCCATAAATGTATACAGTTACGATTTTAATTAAAAAATAAATAAATCTTGTCTCTCCTAAAAAAAAAAAAAAGAATGATACTCCTCTCCGGCGCTCATTTGGATTCAGATTACATGTCCTTGTCACTTAGCAAAGTTTTAAGCACCTGATCTGCAATACTACTTTATTAATTTAGAATATCATTATCTATATTTATTAAAATAGCAGACATTTTACCAAGTTCTCAGAGTAATTTTTTTTAATTTTTTTAAATAATTTTATTAAATCATAATTGTGTACATTGGTGCAATCATAGGGCACAATGTGCTGACTTCATATACAATCTGAAATATTTTGGTCGTACTGTTAAAGATAGCCTTCATGGCATTTTCTTGATCACTATATGAAGACATTGGTATTCTACATTTAATAAGTTTCCCCAGTACCCTGCTAAGATGCACCATAGGTGTGATCCCACCAATTGCCCTCCCTCCACCCATCCTCCCCCTGTATTCCCTTTCCCCCTCCACCCCCTCCCTTTCCCCTTTCCCTGTATTCTTACGCTCTAATTGGGTTTTAGCCTTCATATGAAAGCTATAAATTAGCTTCATAGTAGGGCTGAGTACATTGGATACTTTTTCTTCCACAACTCTTAAGATTGGTTGGCAGTTACCCATTTAAACTTACAATCTCTTTACGTAACATGACCCCCCTGTGCACGTCAAACATGATATGAATATAACGGGGAGTGAACATGTGTCAGCACCCCTCCCCCCACCCAGCTCCCCTCACCTCCCATAGGTTGGCTCTGCCCCTGGCAGCCCTGAGTGAGCTCCTAGCAGGCATGTACTGGGGGGGCAGCAGGGTGCTCCCTCCCATTTGACAATGAACAGCTGCATTTTACAATTAAAACTAATCCAGAAAAACAAAGCAGCTGTAAATATGAAAGTATTTCCTCACGTAAATCTTTCAGTGTTCTCTTCAATAATATTCCAGACTGAACACGGGTCTTTCCCCGACTCTTCTCAGAAACGAAATGCAGCCAAAATCGGCTTCTGTGGCATCTCTCCTCCAAGTGACACTGGGGCTGGGAAGCTACACTGGCACCTTCTGAAAGACGAGCCAGCTGAGTGCAGTGGAGACAGCTCCTTGTGCTATGGCCAAAGCACGTTCAAAGACTTTATAAATAATTCTATTTCCAAAAGCACTTACACTATAATTTTAATCTGTAGACCCTGGGACATTCAGGTTTGTAGAGAATTAAATATTTAAAGAAAACTGTCCCGGGAGGTGCCTGTGGCTCAGTGAGTAGGGCGCCAGCCCCATATCGAGGGTGGTGGGTTTGAACCCAGCTCTCGCCAAACTGCAACAAAAAAATAGCCGGGCGTTGTGGCAGGTGCCTGTAGTCCCAGCTACTCGGAGGCTGAGGCAAGAGAATCACCTAAGCCCAAGGGCGGAGGGGGTTACTGTGAGCTGTGATGCCACAGCTCTCTACCAAGGGGTGACAAAGTGAGACTCTCTACAAAAAAAAAAGAAAAAGAAAGAAAGAAAGAAAACTGCCCCCTCTTTACCCTCTTTACCTTGGTAACACATTTAGTAACTTTTATCAAAGCAATCTCCACCTTCTGATTAGCATGACAATGTACTGTGCATGCCCATGGGTTTCTTAAGGAAAGGGATGCTATGTTTTTGGCTTGTTATCACCTGTAGATAGTGCAACAGTGCTTTGCTGACAGAGGGCAGCTGGCCCCGTTCCAGAGATGGAAAGTCGAGACAGTTCTTAACTTTCAGTTGGAAATATTTGATGCCCCATTTGCACTCAATAGAGGCCACCTAGACATCCACAGATTTAATACCCTTGAATTGTAATTTCAAGCTATAAACATTGGATAAGAATACAGGAATATTTAACAGATTGATTTAACTGAAACATAGAGGTGACATTTAAGTTGACAACCAAAGTAATGAGACTGAGATAACAAGGTAAGAAGAGATGGAAGCGGGAAGGACAGCAGTGTGTTAAAGTATTTGAGGAGGCGGCTCGGCGCCTGTGGCTCAACGGGCTAAGGCACCAGCCACGTACACCTGAGCTGGCAGGTTCGAATCCAGCCCGGGCCCACCAAACAACAATGATAGCTGCAACCAAAAAATGGCTGGGCATTATGGCGGGCGCCTATAGTCCCAGCTACTTGGGAGGCAGAGGCAAGAGACTCGTTTGAGCCCAGGAATTGGAGGTTGATGTGAGCTGTGATGCCACGGCACTCTGTCCAGGGTGACAGCTTGAGGCTCTGTCTCAAAAAATAAAAAATAAAGTATTTAAGGAATATCCAGGTTGCTGCATGAGAGAGACAGGTGTAGATGGACCTTATACTCATTTACAGACTTTGTACCTAAATCCATGGGATTCTATGGTGATGAAAAGTGAAAGAGTTTTAGGCTGGGAATGATATGGCTCTTCTTTCTTCTTCCTTCTTCTTCTTCCTTCTTCTTCTTCCTCTTCCTCTTCCTCCCCTTCCTCCCCTTCTTCCAACAAGTTCTCACTACTTCACCCAGGAGGAGTGCAGGGCTTATAGCCTTGAACTCCTGGGCTCAGCAATCTTCCTGCATCAGCTTCCTGAGTACTGGGACCACAGGACTGTATGCCAACATATCTGGCTAAATTTTAAATCTTTTTTTGTAGAGATGGGATCTCCCGTTGCTCAGACTGGTCTCAAACTCCTGGCCTCAAGCAATCCTCTCACTTTAGCTTCCCAAAGTGCTAGGATTATAGGTGTGAGCCAGAGTGCCCAGCCCTACCATAGTTTATGATCCACAAAATATCAATGGACAACTGGATATAAGAGAACCACTCTAAACAACAGAATTAGTTGACTGGTCTATGATGAAAAATGGTCTAAGAAAGCAATGTCTATTACAATAGAAATGTGAGCCACAAAAGTAATTTTAAATTTTTTAGTGAACATATTAAATAAGTAAAACAAAAAATTAATTTCTTTTATCTAACCAAATGTATCTAAACCACTTACCATTTCAGCACGTAATCATATTTTAAAATTACTCATGAGACATTTTCACATGGTTTTATACTAAGTTTTCAAAATCCAGTGTGTATTTTACACTTCCAGCTTATATCAAATTGGACAAGCCACATTTCAGCTGCTCAAAGCCACACGTGGCTCATGGCTGCTGTGTGGGATAGCACAAGTGTACGGTGTATGCTGTCATAGGTAACGACCATCACGTAAAGGATTACATTTTTTTTTATTTTTGTTTTTGTTTTTTTTTTTTTGAGACAGAGCCTCAAGCTGTCACCCTGGGCAGAGTGTCGTGGCATCACAGCTCACAGCAACCTCCAATTCCTGGGCTCAAGTGAGTCTCTTGCCTCCGCCTCCCAGGAGGGAGGACTACAGGCGCCCGCCACAACGCCCAGCCATTTTTTGGTTGCAGCTGTCGTTGTTTGGCGGCCCGGACTGGATTTGAACCGGCCAGCTCAGGTGTACGTGGCTGGCACCTTAGCCCGCTGAGCCACAGGCACCAGCCAGGATTACATATTTGGAGAGAATAAAAACAAAGGGGTAAAATCTGATCGTTATCCTGGAACAGCCTGAACAAAATGTTCATGTCAATTATCCAATTTGTAAAACTTTCTAGGTTTTATTTAATCAAAACAGTTGCCATCTGCCTCCCTCATCGATTTTTTTTAACTGTGTAAAATTATGGGGTACAATGTGCTGATTTAATATACAATGTGGAATGCTTAAGTCAGGCTGATGAACATAACCATCATCTCCATCATCTATCTCACTTATTTGTTGTGGTAAGACATTTATACTATACGTTGTTTTTTTTTTTTTTTTGAGACAAAGTCTCACTTTATCGCCCTCAGTAGAGTGCCTTGTTGTCATAGCTCACAGCAACCTCAAACTCTTGGGCTCAAGTGATCCTCTTGTGTCAGTCTCCCAAGTAACTGGAACTATGAGCATTCACCACAATGCCTGGCTATTTTTAGAGGCGAGGTCTTGCTCTGGTCTTGAACCTGTGAGCTCAGGCAATCCATCTGCCTTGGCCTCCCAGTGTGCTAGAATTATAGGTATGAGCCACCACGTCCAGCCTCCAGATGTTTATACTATATTCTTAATAATTTTGAAATGTACCATTGCATTATGCACAGTAGGTAAGGTCTCACTAAATGCCCTCCCCCCTCCCGCCCTCCCTCTCCCTCCTCCTTCTTCCTTATTTCGGGACTATTGTTGTGTTTTATCATTCATATGGATGTGTAGGTGATGATATATTGGTTTTATAATAGTATTGAGTACACTGGATACTTTTTCTTCCATTCCTGACATACTTTACTAAAAAGAATGTGTTTCATTTCAATCCAGGTAAATGTAAAAGCTGTAAAGTCTCCATCCTTTTTATGGCTGCATGGTATTCCACAATAACATATACCACAATTTGTTAATCCATTCATGGTTTGATGGGCATTTGGGCTGCTTCCATGACTTGACAATTATGAATTGGACCTCAATAAACATTCTGGTGCAAATGTCTTTGTTGTAAAATGATTTTTGATCATCTAGTAGATACCAGGTAGAGGAATTGCAGGATCAAAGGGTAAGTCAACTATTAGTTCCTTGAGAAGTCTCCAAACTTCTTTCCAAAAAGGCCGTTCCAGTACCATGCTATTTTGCAATCCCACCAGCAGTGTAGAAGTGTTCCCTTCTCTCCACATCTTCACCAACATCTGTAGTTTCGGGATTTGTGATGTGGGCTAATCTTACTAGAGTTAGCTGATATCTCAAAGTGGTTTTGATTTGCATTTCTCTGATGATTAAAGATGACGAGCATTTTTTCATGTGTTTATTGGCCATTTGCATGTCCTCTTCAGAGATGTTTCTGTTCAAGTCTCTTACCCTCAAGTAAATGGGTTCTTTGTTCTTTTCTCTTTGATCAGTTTGAGTTCTCTGTGCATTCTAGTTATCAGACCTTTGTCAGAAACATAACCTGAAAATAACCTCTCTCATTCTGAAGGCTGTCTATTCCCTTTATTTGCTGTGCTCTTGGCTATGCAGAAGCTTCTTAGCTTGATCAGATCCCAGTAATATATTTTTGGTGTTTCTTCAATTGCCAAGGTGGTCCTCTTCATGAAATATTTTCTCAGACCAATATCTTTAAGCATTTTCCCTGTACTCTCTTCTAGTATTTTTATAGTTTCATATCTTAAGTTTAAATCTGTTTATCCAGTGAGAATTGATCTTTGTTAGTGGTGAAAGGTGGGGGTCCAGTTTCAGTCTTCTGCAGGTTACCAGTCAGTTCTACCAGTGCCATTTGTTAAATAGAGAATCTTTCCTCCATTGAATGTTTTTGATAAGCTTATTGAAGACAAAATGATGATAAGTGGCTGGATGCATCTATTGGTTCTCTATTCTGTTCCATATATGTACTTCTCTATTTTTGTGCCAGTACCATGCTATTTTGATCACTGTAGATTTATAGTATAGCCTGAAGTCTGGTAACATGATACCTCCTGATTTGCTTTTATTTCTAAGTAATATGATGGTTACTCAAAGTTTTTTCTGATTCCATATAAAATGAAGTACTATTTTTTCAAGATCTTTAATGTAAGACATTGGTGCTTTAATAGGGATTGCATTATATCTGCAGATTGCTTTGGGTAGTATAGACATTTTGATGATGTTGATTCTTCCCAGCCATGAGCATGGTATGTTTTTTTCCATTTGCAAATATCTTCAGCTATTTCTTTTTTCAGAGTTTCATAATTCTCTTTATAGAGATCGTTCGTGTCCTTTGTTATGCAAATTCCCAGATATTTCTTCTTCTTTGTCACTACTGTAAAAGGAATAGAGAGTCCTTGACTATTTTTTCAGCTTGACTATTGTTGGTATATGTAAAAGCTCCTGACTTGTAAGTATTGATTTTGTATCCTGTGATGCTGCTGCATTCCTTGATAACTTCTACTAGTTTTGTAGTTGAATCCCTGGGGTTTTTCAGATATAAGATCATGTCATCTGCAAAGAGTAAGAGTTTGATCTCCTCTGACCCCATTTGGATACCCTTGATTGCCTTCTCTTGCCTGATTGGGATGGCTAAGACTTCCATTATTATGTTCATAGCAGCAGAGATAATGGGCATCCTTGCCTAGTTCCAGATCTGAGTGGAAATGTTTTCAGTTTTACACCATTCAATATGATATTGGCTGTGGGTTTGCTATAGAGGGCCTCTATAAGTTTAAGAATGTCCCATCTAAGCCTATTTTCTTAAGTGTTCTAATCCTGAAAGGATTATGCATATTATCAAAAGCTCTTTCTGCATCTATTGATAGAATCATATGGGCTTTGTTTTTTATTTTATTTATGTGATGTATCATATTTACATATTTACATATGTTGAACCAACCTTGTAATCCTGGGATAAAGCAAAGTTGATTATGGTGTACAATTTTTTTGATGTGTTGTTGAGTTGTTTGCGAGGATCTTACTGAATATTTTTGCATCGCCATTCATTAATGATATTGGTCTATAGTTGTCAGGGTCCCTTCATGGTCGCCACTTACCAGGGCCTGGGACTAGTCAGGTCTCTGGCCCCGGATTATTTAGATTCCAGACACGGGGGAACAATTACCCTTAGGTGCCTGAGGGCTATTTGCTTTAACAGAAGGGAGAGAGAGAGAGAAACAGTATTTTGAGGGAGTAAAGCAGTCTTAGTAAGAAGAATACATCTTAGCAGTCTTCAGCAGTCTTTCATAGAAAGATGCCATGTGGGCGTTCTGCAGGCAGGAGAAGCAACAGAATCAGAGTAAGCAGGTTCCTGATAGAATGCGTGCTCTCAACTGCCTTCTCCTCCAGGCTCTTTTAGATGCACTCCCTTGGCTCCTAACACCACAGGTACAGAGACTGCCAATCACTGATGCTCTTGTCTCGCAAGCTCTCATGTTTGTTAGGAGAGCCAAATCCATCCCCACACCCTTTTCACCAAGATGTTACATTACCGAGTTATACAGGTGTTTCTCACTCCTCCTTGTCATATGCTATATAGGCTGCTACATACTGTTTTCCTTCTTTGTTGAGTCCTTTCCTGGTTTGAGGGTCAGGGTGATATTTGCCTCATAGAATGTGTTGGAGAGTACTCCTTCTTTCTCTGTTTTAGAAAAGGTTATGTAATATAAGTACTAGTTTCTCTTTAAAGGTTTGATAGAATTCTGATGTACAGCCATGTGGTCCCAGACTTTTCTTTTGGGGAGATTTCGTACAGTTGATGCTATTTCAGTCCTTTATATAGGTCTATTCAAACTTTCTAATTCATTCTGGCTGAATCTAGGGAGGTGGCGTGCTTCCAGGTATTGGTCCATTTCCTCCAGATTTTCAGATATCTGAGAATAGAGTTTCTGGTAGTAATCATTGAGAATTTCTTGAATTCCTATGGTATCTGTTGTTATTTCTCCTTTATTGTTTCTGAATGACTATATTAGAGATCATTAAATCTCTAATATGATGCAAAGGTGAACCACTGATGTAATCATAGAGGGAATAGGAAGATAGCCAACTAGAAGCAATGTTCATTAGAGGCTGCTGACCAGAGGGAGAAGAACTAAACAGAATCAGACTGTATGAAGTCAAAGGCGGGGAGCTGAGTTAAGAATGACCTGAGGCAAGCTGCAACTCCAAGGAAGACCATTGAAGAAGGTACAAAGCCCATTGCCTAGAGCAGTGGTTCTCAATCTTCCTAATGGTGCGATCCTTTAATATAGCTCCTCATGTTGTGGTGACCCCCAACTATAAAATTATTTTCATTGCAACTTCAAAACTGTAATTTTTGCCACTGTTATGAATCATTATGTAAATATCTGATATTAGGCGAGCTGTGAGAAAGGGTCATTTGACCCCCAAAAGAGCTCCAACCCACAGGTTGAGAACCCCTGGCCTAGAGGATGGCAGACTCCTCCCCAAAGAGGCAGGCCCACTACAGGCTCTCTGCAACTGAGCAGGGGACAAAAAAACTCTCTCATTTCATCCCTCTGGAAAGAACCACTAGCCACCAGGTCTCCTTCTCCAGAGAAGTACCTCTTGAGAACCTAGACACCACCCTGCCCAGCATAAAATTGAGCAAATATTTTCTCCAAAATTCTGAACTTCCAGTCCACCCTTCTCCCCTCACATGGTGGTCTGAAGTTCTGCCCCCTGCAGAGCCTAGAGTGCTTGGCCGTTCCCTGAGAGATCTGGGCATAGTGTGGGCTGTTGAATAGCAGAACAGAATCTGTGACTCATAGGGAAGAAGGAGGGTGTAGGGAGAAAAGAACATGTGGCAGGAAGAGGAACAGACCCCTGTTTATGACTGTGCCTGGCCAGCAGTGGGGCTGACCCCCGGATCTGGCTGTGTCTGGCTATGTCTGTCAGAAACCCAGTTCTGACAGTGCCTGCAGGCAGGAGTGTAGACCCTCAGCTCCAATTGTGCTGGTAAGCAGAGGTGCAGATGCCCAATTCAAACTGAACCTGGTGGGGAGGCAGACCCTGAGTTCCAATTGTGCTGGACAGCAGAAGCATGGATGCCCAGTTTGGACTGTTCCTGGTAGCCAGGAATGTAGACAGTTGGGGGGAAAGGGCACTGACATCCAGTTGGGACTTTGACAGGCAATTGGCAGCTCACTGGAGGGGACCAGGTGCCATTTTCTTGAGTTTGCAGGACAGAACTCTCTGTGGATTTCTATTTACCACTGGCAACCCTTTGATCTCTCTCTGTTGAGCAGTGTTTGTACTGCCTGAGAAAATCTGATTGGAACTCTCAACTTGGGCTGTCTACCCAGGGACCTTCTGAGGTTGAGCTGTGAAGTTCTGTAGTGAAAAAGAACTGAATGATGGGGGAAGGGTGCTGCAGCTCCCTGTATCTCTCCTCAGCTGAGATTTAAACCTAATACCATGACTTCTTAGGATAGGGTGGAGGTTGGCTGATTTCAAAACAGAGCCAGCTTGTGCTATCTCACCAAGTGGGTCCTCAGAGTCTCCAGCTGAAACTCTGAAATAGGCCTTTGTAAGGTTGCCTGGGACAAGGCCTAGGGCTTTGGTAAAGGGTTGATTAACTCTACTACATGAAGCCCTCAATTCAATCTCACCCTGTCAGTTTTAATAACCAAATGGTGGAAAATAATCATGAAGCAGAACCAACAGAAGAACTCAGGTAACATGAACAATCAGAGAAGATCAACCCCCCCAAAAAGAACAACAAAGGAGAGACAAAAGAAGATGCCATTCATAGACAAATGGCTGAAATATCAGAAATAGAATTCAGAATATGGATGGCAAATAAAATGAATATAATGAAGGAAAAGATGAAAATAGAAATCCAAAGAGTTGTGCAAAAGTTGTCTCAAGAAATTAATGAATTCAAAGACAAAGTCACCAAGAATATGAACATAATTAGAAAAGAAAGAGCAGAGCTCAAGGAAATGAAAAAATTATTTGAGGAGAGTGGCACTTGTGGCTCAGTGAGTAGGGTGCCAGCCCCATATATCAAGGGTGGTGGGTTCAAACTGCAACAAAAAATAGCCAGGTGTTGTGGCGGGCACCTGTAGTCCCAGCTACTCGGGAGGCTGAGGCAAGAGAATCACCTAAACCCAAGAGCTGGAGGTTACTGTGAGCTGTGGTGTCAAAGCACTCTACTGAGGGCGATAAAGTATAGTTGAAATTTTCAGTAAAATTTACAGTAGAACTTATTCTGTAGAAAAATAAAAAATTATTTGAGGAGCTTCAAAGTACAGTAGAATCCCTCAGTAATAGCTGACAAGGCAGAAGAAAGGATTTCAGAAATTGAAGATAAAGTTTTTTGAACAATCCCAAGCATTCAAAGAGACTGAAAAATGGAAATCAATAACAGAACAGTCCCTGAGAGAGCTGAGAGATCATTCCAAAAGATCAAATATTTGACTTATAGGAATTGCTGAAGGAGAACAGGATGGTCCTAAAGTCACAGATGCACTACTCCAAGATATTTTTGGAAGAAAATTTTCTAAGTATTGCAAGAGATACCAAAATTCTGATATTTGATACTTTCAGAACCTCAGCAAGACTCATTCCAAATAAAACATCCCCTAGAAACATTCTAATCAACCTTGCCAAAGTCAATATGAAGGAGAAAATCCTGCATGCAGTCGGATGTATGAAAAGCATTACCTATAAGGAGAGGAATATTAGAATGACTGCAAATCTTTTAGTCAAAACTTTTCAAACCAGAAGAGAATGGTCATCAACCTTTAGTCTTCTAAAACAAAACAACTTTCAGCCCAGGATCCTGTACTCAGCTAAACCAAATTTCTTTTGCAAAGGAGAAATCAAATACTTCACTAATATACACATGTTAAGGAAATTTGTCATACCTAAACCAGCTCTCCAGGATCTACTCAGATCCATTTTCCATAAGGACCAAGACAATGATATACCATCAAAGTAAACTCACCCAGAATTTATGGAACAAAACCTAATTTCCACAATGGTGAAAGGATTAAAAATATCCTCTGGACATTTAAAAAACATGACACTCCAAACACTATCAGCCTATCAGTTCTTTCAATTAATGTAAATGGCTTAAATTGTCTGCTAAAGAGGCACAGGTTGGCTGACCGGATACAAAAACTCAAACCAGATATCTGCTGCATACAAGGGTCTCAAAAAGCCTCAGGGTAAAGAGATGGACATCTATAATATAGGCAAACAAAAATCAGAAAAAAAGCATGGGTTGCAATTTTATTTGCAAATACAATGGGTTTTAAGCCAACAAAGATAAGGATGGACACTACATATTTGTCAAGGGAAACACTCAATATGAAGAGATTTCGATAATTAACATTTATGAAACCTACCAGAAGGCTCCTCAATTTATAAAGCAAACCCTAACAAATATGAGCAATTTGATATCTTCCTGCACTATAATAGTTGGACATTTTAACACCTCTCTGTCAGTTCTGGATAGATCCTCCAAGAAGAAACTAAACAAAGAAATAATGGACTTAAATTTGACTCTAGAACAAATGCACTTAACAGACATCTACAGAACATTTCATTCTAATAAAACTCAATACACATTCTTCTCATCAGCCCATCGATCATCCTCCAAAATTGATCATATTTTAGGACACAAGTCTAACCTCATCAAATTTAAAATAGAAAATATTTCTTGTATCTTCTCAGACCATCACAGAATAAAAGTTGAACTCAACAGCAACAGGACTCTTCATACTCAAACGAAGTCTTAGAAACTAAATAACCTTATGCTAATTGATAACTAGGGGCAAAAATGATAATGAAGACACAAATTATCAAAACCTGTGGGGTACTGCAAAGGCAGTTCTAAGAGGGAATTTATAGCATTGGAAGCCTTCATTAGGAAAACAGAAAGAGAGAAAGTCAACAATTTAATGAGTCATCTCAAGCAACTGGAAAAGGAAGAATATTCCACCCCTAAAGCCAGCAGAAGAAAGGAAATAACCAAAATTAGAGCAGAATTAAGTGAAATTGAAAACAAAAGAATCATTCAGAAGATCAAAAAAACAGAAAGTTGGTTTTTTGAAAAGATTAATAAAATTGATAAACCCTTGGCCAATCTAACCAGATACAGAAAAGTAAAACCTCTCATCAATTTCAAATCAATAATAAATTTTTAAAGAATAAATTCACAGTATATACTTGTGAATGTGTAAATATTTATAAAAATATATTTATAGATCATGCCTCTCCTGCTAGAGATTAAGATATTCAAATAGATGAATGTACAGGGGTACATTATGTGTACCCTTATGTAACTTTTTATGAGGACTAAAGTTATTTAGGCTACAAATTATGCATAAGATCAAAAAGTAAATTCAAACTGATTGCTTTTTATCTTCCAAATTTTTGCTATTTAAAGTATGTTCCACAGACCAGCAGCATCTGTATATCCTGGAGCTTGTTAGAAAGGCAGACCAGCCCCACCCCCACACAGTCAGGCTTTTTTTTTTCAGTCAGAACCCAGTATACTGGGTATACTCTCCTATTGCCTGACTGCTTTTGAGCTACAGAGTCAGAGGTGAGTAGTTATAAGCACTCTCTCAAACTTTACATACACAGTAAATACAGATACGTTCTACCCTAAGGAAAAGCCCTGTATTGCATAGTTGTTTCCTAGAGCTGCCATAATAAGGATTCACGAATTGCATGGTTTACATCAACAATTAGTTCACAATTCTGTCAGCTAAATATCTAAAATCAAGACGAGGGCAGGGCTATGCTCGCGCCGAAGGCTCCAGGGAAGGGTGCCTCCTTGCATTTTCCAGCTTCTGGTGGTTCCAAAAATCCTTGGCATTCTTTGGCTTCTGCATGCATCATTCTGATCTCTGCCTCATCATCGCATGGTGTGTCTATGTATCGTCACGTGGCCATCATCTTAGTAAGGACACCAGTCACACTGAACTAAGGGCCCAACCAACCTCCTCCAGTAACCTCAGTTTAGCTAATTACATCTGCAATGACCCTGTTTCCAATAAGGTCACATTCTGAAATACTGGGAGACTAGAAATTTTACATATTTGGGGGTACACAATTCAACTTCAACATACAGAAATCTGAGTTTATGAAACAAACTGAAATTGATTTCTGCATTATAGAAGTTATTTATTTTCACAATAATTTGTTTAAAATTATTAATATAGTAGAATTTCTGTAAATTGAATACCCCAGGGACTCTAACAAACTGGTCAACATATGGAGGTGGTCAACGTAAGGAACCTACTGTACTGATATGTACATGCGGTGCATGTCTGGTCTGTGAAAATTAGGGCAATTAAAGGGGAGGTGGTCAACTATAGAGGTTCTATTGTAATTGGAAAGGGTTTAAGCATTGAAATTTTATAAACACACACAACTTTTACATAAACTTTTACATAAATATATTGTGTCATAGGAGGTTCCATCACTATCCCTGTGCAAGGAATCAACTAGTTCATTTGGCCAAGTTGTAGAGACCCACCTACAAAATATATTCTGACTTAAGAACATCTTCAAATAGAAAATATGTCTAAATCACCACTCACTATAGGTTTTTTATATTTTACTTAAAATTGTTGTAGTAATATTAGTTAGATTTTTTTTCCCCTAATATTCTAAATGGCTTTTGAAAAAATGAACTATTATTTATTTAACTCTTCTCTTTCTCAAAAAAAAATCTTCAAAAGACAAAATTTACATTTTTTTTTTTTTGAGACAGAGATTCTCAAGCTGTTGTCCTGCATAGAGTGCTGTGGCATCATAGCTCATAGCAACCTCCAACTCAGGCTCAAGCAATCCTCTTGCCTCAGTTTTTCTATTTTTAGTAGAAATGGAGGTAGCGCTTTTGTTCAGTCTGCTCTTGAACTTGTGAGCTCAAACAATCCACCCGCCTCAGCTTCCCAGAGTGCTAGGATCACAGATGTGAGCCACCACGCCCGGACCAGAATTTACATTCTAAAACTAAAAATGGAGTGTTTTGGAAGATCTCTGCTTATAAGAATAACATAATGATTTTTAAATAACCTGTTGATCATTGAGCAGTTTGAGATGTACATAAAAATGATGTAAGACAGAGTGTTTCTGTGTGCCCTCCACCCAGTTCTTATCGCCATCAACACCTTACATTAGTCAGACATATTTCTCACAGCCAATGAACCAGTGCTGATCCATCATTACCAGCTGAAGTCTATACTTCATGCAGATTTTCTGCACTTTCACTTCATGTTATTTTCTGTCCCTGGACCTCACACTACATGTAGTTGTCTTATTTCCTAAGGCTTCTCTGGGCTGTGACAGTTCCTCAAACTTTCCTTGTTTTTGATGACTGATGTTTCTGAGGAGCCGTGGGTAGGTATTTTTTTTAAATGTCTCTCATTTGGCTCAGAGCCTATGGCTCAACAGGCTAAGGCACCAGCCACGAACACCTGAGCTGACGGGTTCAAATCCAGCCCGGGCCCGCCAAACAACAATGATGGCTGCAACCAAAAAAAAAAAAAATGGCCAGGCGTTGTGGCGGGCGCCTGTGGTCCCAGCTACTTGGGAGGCAGAGGCAAGAGACTCACATGAGCCCAGGAATTGGAGGTTGCTGTGAGCTGTGATGCCACAGCACTCTATCCAGGGTGACAGTTTAAGGCTCTGTCTCAAAAAAAAAAAATGTCTCTCATTTGAGGTGTTTCTGATATTTTTCTCATGGTTATAACGGGGTGAAGACCCCTGAGGGACAGTGCCGTTTCCTCGCCTGCTGCCCAGGTGGACGTCATCAGCTTGGTTGTGATGGGAGATGCTGCCCTTCGTCACCTGGCTGAGGCGTCTGTCAGGTCTCCCACGGTGGAGTTACTCCTCCCCCACCCGCCCCCGCACTGTGCTCTGCAGAGGAGGCCCGATGGTCAGCCCACCTATGAGGACCGGGGAGTTGAGCTCCTCTGCCTTGGGGGGTGGTGTCTGCATGCATTATTTAGAGTTCTCCTGCATGGAAGGGTTATCTCTAAGTTATTTAAGTATTCAATCACTTACTCATACCAGGAGGGACTTGTGGGCATTTATGTCCCACTTTGGGTTATAATCTCATACTGCGTTCTTCATCTTGTTGCTGAGGTGGTTCCAGCTTTGGCCATTGGGAACTGTTGCTGTTGGCTCCTGTGTTCCTTTGACATCTCTGTCACCGTGTGGATTTGGTTGTCAAGTCTGTCATGGCTTTGTCTTTTTATCACTTTTTTTTATTAATGCTTTCTGGCACTGCCAGATGCCCCAGGACCATCTTGTATTATTTCCTGTCCTCGTCCAAGCATTGGGCGTTTCTCCAAGGAGCCCTGAGCCCTTTTACTGAAGAATAAAATTAGAAACCAAGACTTGACACATGGTGCGCCCCTGGCTACCGGGATGTGCTACTTCCAGGCCCTTTCAGCTGAGAGCAAGCAAATACCGCATATGTGCGGAGGAGATGAGGGAGTTGATTTGTAACACATCCAGTGTTTCTAAACACCAACCCACTGTCTCACCCAATTATTTCTAAAATTGTGCTATAGTGCTTAATCGAGTATATTTTTGAAATGTGCAATATCGGTAACATTTCACTGATGTTATTACCAGGAGCACATAAAAGTCATCTTAAATGATCTGAGTTCAAACATGTTGTCATACTGAATCATACTCTGTAACCAACTGTAGCCCATGTCCTATCTTAAAACCTGACAGCCACCCTCTGACTTCCCAACAAAGGAAAAATTCTGCATCAAGCCTGACACCACCAAAGATACTGTGAATTTCTTTCTTTTTTTTTTTTTTTTTTTTTTAGAGAAACAGAGTCTCACTTTGTAATCCCTCGATAGAATGCCATGGTGTCACAGCAACCTGCAGCTCTTGGACTTAGGTGATTCTCTTGCCTCAGCCTCCCGAGTAGCTGGGACTACAGGTGTTGCCACAACACCCAGCTATTTTTTGTTGTAGTTTGGCAGGGGCTGGGTTCGAACCGGCCATCCTTGGTATATGGGGCTGGCGCCCCTACTCACTGAGCCACAGACACCGCCCCCATGAAATTTCTTTTATGATTGAGGTAAACAAAGTAAATAATTTCAAAAGTCCTTTCTAAGTCCTAAGTTCTAAAATATTATGACGAAATTATAACGTTATATTGCTAATTTACCAAGAAATAAATATTAAATGAATACAGAGGACTTGAAGAAAGTGGAAAAAAATCATGTTGCAAAGTAGATTTTCTTCTGGTTTTAAACTACAGGCCAATTCACATTTAATTTAAACTTTAGCCATTTCATCTGAAGACTGCTCTCGTGAAAACAATTTATTCAGTTTCTGCTTTAATCTAGTTAATCCTCCCCCAAATTCACAATTATCATTTCCATAGACACTTAAAAAGACACAAGAGATTTTATAAAAATCCTAAAACATTTCACAAACAAGTAGATGATGTACAGCATTTTACAGTGTGATAACATTTGTATGTGCAATAGTTATTAAGAATGACAACCAAATGGCAGTAGATTAGTAGAAGAAAACACAGGATCCAGCCCTGACGATGCTCTTGGGTTAGGAGCTAGAAGCCTCATCAACAAACCGAACCACAGGCAAACTCCAGAGGGCTCCTACCTCCGTCGTAAAGTCACACCACCTGGAAGGCACAGTCTCCAAGAAGCCAACACTCTCGTTTACTGAGACCGTAAGTAAAGGACAGAGCACAGGTTGATGCAGGGAAAGGTGAAGTTTGAGATTCTTGGAGTGGAGACATTTAACAGAGAGTGGGAGTGGGTGCATGAAGAAGACCATTTCCCAGTCAGTCTCAGAGAGGCAGCTGTCGAAACCAGAGAAGGTACACATCACTCCCAGCAAGGCTCAAGCATGGGAAGTCCTCGGTAGGCGATAGGCGTGGAGTCCTGGTGCACAGACACGTCCAGGGCAGTTGAAGAAGAGGTTGTTAAAGGGACAGAAAGACAGAAGGGTCAGAGGAGTAAGAGACCAGGGAGAGTGTAACTGTGGAAACACAGGAATCATGTAAAGAAGACAGGGAGGTGTCACAGCAGCAAAGCTTCCAAGAGCCTGTGTAGGGTAAAGAGTGACAACTGCCCTCGGGGAGTCAGTGGAGGGTCAGCTACACCGAGGGCCTGGACTCCGTGCTGGCCAGGTGGACTGGCACAGGAGGGCGGACTTTGCCTGGGGCGTTGTGTTCATCATGCCTGTTCCTGGAGAGGGTAAGGGACGCCCCAGCAAGCTCACTTTCATATGCAAACTGAGCCATGCAGGGCCCTCTGCACAGCTCCTCTGCTGGCCCTCACTCTCTGGGCCTGCTGCCCTGCTGGTCCCAGGGCCAGACCACTAGGGACAGCCCTTAGCGCCACGGCCCACTGAAATGACTCAAACCAACCACTGGGCCTCTCACTTGCCCTCACCTTGACTTGCCTGTGGAAGCCACAAGAAAAGCTCTTGCCCACATGTCCCTGTTCCTTGTCTTTCCTAAGAGGCTCTGGTTCCTCACAGGGCCCTGTGCTGTGCTGACCTCTGTTTGGGGGACTTGTAAAGATAAACTTCTTCCTTTGAGACATCACGTGCATGTCTGTGGTCTTATCATCCCTGATTAAAACAAATCCCAGCTACATTTTAAGAGGTAGGTGGTGACAGATCCTGGGGGGAACCTTACCAGATATTTCATATCCTCTGGCAACAATGCACAAAATAGTTTCCAGAAAGGTCCTATCGCTCTCTGTAAACTTCTACAACTTTAAGTTGACTTTTTCTCAATGCGCTATGTTGCTTTCTAGATGAGGCAATAGAATTCTTTGTACAGCAAGAATTTTCCAATGTATTTCAAAACACCTTATGATGAACATTTTTGAAATGTGTCATTACTACCTGATTACCATATGTTAGAAATTTTACCGACGTCATTTTAAATATTCAGTAGATTGGGCGGCGCCTGTGACTCAGTGGGGCCCCATATACCAAGAGCGGCAGGTTCAAACCCAGCCCCAGCCAAACTGCAACAAAAAAATAGCCGAGTTGTGGCGGGTGCCTATAGTCCCAGCTATTCGGGAGGCTGAGGCAAGAGAATCACCTAAGCCCAAGGAGTTGGAAGTTGCTGTGAGCTGTGATGCCACAGCACTCTACCAAGGGTTAATAAGTGTGACTCTGTCTCAAAAAAAAAAAAAATCATTTATAAATATTCAGTAGATAGTAAAATAGAATAAGCACTCACAGGAAATATTTTTCCTAAAAATGGACATATGATTTAGAAGACCACACACACTGCTAACCGAGTAACACAGTCCAGCCAAAGGTTAACTCATCACTGTGTTCCCGTCAGCAGAATTTAGCCTGTCAGCAGAACTTAGCCCGGGTGTTAGGGTTTTTCTCTTTTTTCCAAAATACCTTTCATTTGACCTCTAGGAAGAACTTATTTTTAAGAAATGGCTGTCTCAACACTTCACTAATTTAGTAGTAATGATTAATTAATATAGTAATTAGTTTCTAAGATTCAGACTGTGAATACTCCCGGATTTATATAAAGCTTGATCGTCACGGGAAAGAGTTACAGAACTCATGCCGTTCCCAACCCAAAGTGCAAGTGGCGTCCCTCCTTTCTTAGCAACAGGCACACATCTGTTCTTCCGGTGGCAAAAAAATCTCCGACAGGAGGAGCTGGTGGCTCAGGCTGGGGATGCCATTACGTTGGGAGGCTGAGGCAGGAAGATGGTGGGAGGCCAAGAGTTTGAGACCAGCCTGAGCAACAGCAACAGGCTCTTCTCCACAAAAACTTTAAAAATTAGCCAGGCTTGGTGGTGTGCACCTGTATTCCCCACTACTCAGGAGGCTGAGACCGGAGAATTGCTAGAGCCAAGGAGATTGAGGATGCAGCAAGCTATGATTGGGCCGCTGCACTCTAGCCTGGGTGACAGAGAGAGACCCTGTCTCACAAAGAAAAGGGGGGGAGGGGATCTGTAAGGAAGCATACCCGCGTTTTAAGGCCTCAGCCCGTTGAGCCACAGGCGCCGAGCCGATTCCCACTGTGCTTTAATCAAACTTTCCAGCTCAACCAAGTAATGGATCTAGGTCAGCTGGATGGGCGACCTGGGACCCCCCGACCCCCAGCTGTAGATCAATGAAGTGTTAGCTGAGCATTCATGAGAGGATGAGGAGAGAGTGAACAATGAACTCCACGTACACCTGAGCTGGCGAGTTCAAATCCAGCCCGGGCCCGCCAAACAACAATGACGGCTGCAACCAAAAAATGGCCGGGTGTTGTGGTGGACACCTGTGGTCCCAGCTACTTGGGAGGCGGAGGCAGGAGACTCACTTGAGCCCAGGAATTGGAGGTTGCTGTGAGCTGTGATGCCACAGCACTCTATCCAGGGTGACAGCTTGAGGCTCTTTCTCAAAAACACAAAAACAA